>SKCR01042637.1:0-58088 GCA_019454045.1 Zanthoxylum bungeanum
CTGAATCTTGGAGAGTTACTGTCTTCCCTCTATAATCCAACACTGCATGGTAAGTTGACAACCAATCCATGCCCAATATAATATCAAAACCAATGATATCCAATACCACCAAGTCTTCTTCGTAGATGTGTCCATCAACTATCATTGGACATGCTCTAACAACTTGGGTAACCTCGACAGGATCTCCTAAAGGGGTAGCTACAACTATGGGCACTTCTAAAAGTTCAGTTTTCTTCCCCAATCGTGCACAAAAATATGGCGATATAAATGAATGAGTAGCTCTCGAATCAAACAATACCCTAGAATATATAGTACCAATAAGAAGGGTACTTGTAACTACTGCATTTGATGCTTGAGCTTCCTGTGGAGTGAGGGTAAAGACTCTCCATTGGGCTGTGCCAGTCGAAGTCTGCCCAAGATCACCAGTCGTCTGAACTTGGGTCCTATCTAACTGTGTCCTACCTCTTAACCTCTAATCAATTCCCCCTATTCCACAACCTTGCGGAGGCCGAGGTGGGGGTGGTGAACCCCTAGGGGGTAATCTATCCGAATAATGCTTGCTACTGCTGTATTTTTCATTTATGAAATATAGCAGCGGAATGTGAAGATCCTTTTCCTTAACTGAAACCTTTTGGAGGATGCTTACAACACCCTAACGGTTTTATCGTACCCAAACAAGCAAATAAGATTTGCAAGTTAAATCAATCCATTTATGTATTGAAGCAAGTATAATGTTCTTGGAACTGATGTTTTGATGTAATCATAATGGTGTATGATTTAATTCAAAACATATATGATTCTTGTGTATATAAGGAGGTTAGTGGGAGCGCACTGACAATGAATGTCCTAAATAATGATGATATATCATATCTTGAAAAAACATTCCCATAATTATAGTCGGTGAATGCTTGGCTTTCATGAAAATTCTCCGTAGAATACTTGGGAGAGACCACTTTTATTATAGGAATAAGGATCTATTGGGAAGGATCTAAAAGTTGTTGGCACTCTCCGAGTACTCGTTCATTGAAAGATATGTACGTGACCCGGGTCTCATATGCTTTGAGCATATGGAGTAACATTCAGGCCAATCCAAGTGAAAGTCACTGGATTGATGTTAAGGACATCCTTAAATATCTTAGATGAAATAAAGATGTTGTCTTAAACTATGGAGAATGAGAACTTGACGTGATTGGGTTCACTACTGCAAGTTTCCATACCGAAAAAAACGACTATGCGTTGTAATAAGGGTATTGAATAGTTTGAATAACGGAACAGTGAGCTGAAAATCTTCCAACCAAGATACTGTTGTCGAATAAACAACAAAAGCGGAGTATTGCTGCAGCTGAAGCAGCAATAGAAGCCATTTGGATCTATAATAATCCTAATCAGATTAGGTGTAGTTTTGTTAGAAGTTAAGCTAGGCTACAGCACAGGCTAAAGAATTAATGGTCTCCTCAATGATCCAAGTATGTACTTCAACTTTTTCATCTGATTCGTCGGATCATACATCATGGTGATGTGATAATCGAATAAATCGCATCAGATGATAACCTTTTAAATCCGCTGACGAAAGCTGTTTCTCAACAGAAGTTTAAGCCACCAGTTCATAGTTCAGGTGTAAGACACCTGAGTGATTGGCTATAGACCAAGTGGGAGATTGTTGGACAATTATGACCCATAGCATCAATATTGTACAGAACATGGTGTTGTTATATAAATTAACTACGTGACAAAGGAAATTGCTCTTTTATCATTTATAATTGGATTACCGAAATATATAAATGATAAAAGGTCCTTATGATTAGTACCGAATTGAGTACACTAGTATTGCACTTGTGCGCATTGTGGGAGCATAATGACATAGTTCTCATATATTTAAGTATTGGATTTTTGATTCTGGTTGTGGTACTTATATATGTACCGATGTGCAGGATCTGTGGATTAGCAGGAGACATGCCTTAGGGGAGATTGATCTACGTGTTGGAAATGGGACACGAGTCACCATTTTGACCATTGGTACTTTTATTTTAGAACTGCCCTCTGGGCATGTATTTAAACTTTCAAACTGTTATTATGTACCTAGTTTGACTAGGAACATTATCTCTATATCTAGTTTAACCTGTTTGCGGGTATGCCTTTATATTATAGACACTAAGTGTTTTGTTTATAAAGATGATATTGAGATAAACACATTAGATGTGAATAGCAGTGTTTATATTTTGAATATAAATGAATCTCAAACATATAATATGACAAACAAATAGCTCAAACTGAATTAATCAGATGGGACTTATTTGTGGCATTATTGTCTGGGACGTATTAACAAGACTCGTATATCCACACTCTCGGAGAGTGGATACTAGGATGGATTTGATTTTAATTCAAATGATGTCTACGAATCTAGTTTATTAGGCAAAGTGCCTAAAACACCTTTTACTTGGTAAAAGTGGAAATGCCATCGATCTGTTAGCCCTCGTTGAAAGTGACGTATGTGGGCCCATGTCTAGCTAGGTTGGAGGTGGATATGAATACTTCGTAACCTTTAAAGATGTGACATCGCATTACAGTTATGTGTATTGATGAGTGGTAAAACTATCACTATTTCTCACTCATTTAACTTAAAATTTTGTATAGTTTCTTGAGTTTTGTGAATATTTTGATGTGTTTTGTGTTATTTTGTAAATAAATAAAGTTTCAGGACATTCTGGAGGTGATTTGAAGCAAAACTGTGAAATTTGGTGAAATTTGGCATAAAGGGTATTTTGGTAATTTAGGGTGTCCCGAGACAAGGGTATTTTGGTAATTTTGGGCATCCCGACACCGAAATAAAATTTCAGGACATTCTGGAGGTGATTTGGAGCAAATCTGTGAAATTTGGCAAAAAGGGTATTTTGGTAATTTTGGGCGTCCCAACACCGAGGGTATTTTGGTAATTGCACCACCATGCCACATGTCAAAATTTCAACGAGCCGTCTTTGTTAGTCACCATGCCACGTGTCGATAATTCAGCGATCCAAAAAAAAAAAATAAAATAATAAAATAATAAAATATCAGAAAAATAATAATAAAAAATTGGATTTTTTTTCCTATAAATAGATTTTGAATTCTTAGTTTCAATGGACATTATTCTCTGAAATCCTTATAAATAAATTGAGAGTTCTCTTCTTTAGTTTCTTTTATTCAGTTTTATTTACGCTTTGTAGTAGTAATTCTATCCATCTATGAGGGGGTAACTTCTCTATGCTGAGGTAATAAGGTAATACTTTTACTTTTGCTATTTAGATTAATCTCCCTTAAAATATAATATATAAACTATTTAAAATCTGAATTAATAAAGGATACCGCCATTTTCGGACGGTTGGTTATTCAATTTAATCTGGTTAACCTGACTTAATGAGGATACCGCCATACTGGACGGTTGGTTTAAGTTTATATTTCTGTTCCGCCTTATGGCTGGTATATTTGAATTTGACTTAATCCGGATACCGCCATTCTGGACGGTTGGTTTAAAATATCACAAGTATATATATTATTATTTTATGGGAGATATCTAAATAGTAAATAGTAGAAGTTAATTCCTTTTACCTTAGTATTTTATTTATTTTTCTGCATTTACTTTTTAGTAATTTTTTTTTTTTTTTTTACTTGTCATAACTATGTGTTATAACTAAGTTAGTTATCTAGGTTGTGATGAAATCTAATATCACCATTTAAAAAGGGTTAGATTATAGTTTGGGTAATTAAAGAGTTATTTGTTGAGTCATAATCTTAATGCTTTTTATTAACTGATCACTAATAAAATTGATTACGTAAACTTAAAATGAACTAGACATATGGATTTTAAGTTTAAGACCTTAGTCTGAACAACCCACGATCTTCCTTAAGGATAGATAACCCTTTAATAGATTTCCTTACAGGATAGAAATATACCTGTCGGGCAGGGGTAGTCATAATTAGAACTTAACCTTAATGAATCTAGGTAATTTAATTGACATAGACATATGGTTCAATTAGATTATAACTAGGTATTTGTAATGATCATTCGAAAGAGGCTTTTACATAATTTAGTGTTCCAGATTAATAATTCAATAATTTACCCAACTATGATTTAACTACATCATCTTTTAATTGATATTAGAAAGATTCATAACCCTAAATCTTTGAGTCTTTTAGTTTCCTTAGTATTTTCTTTTGTCTTTTTATTTATTTATTTATTTAGCAAATCTACAAAATCAAATCAATCAACCATCAATTCCCTTCTCCTTATAATTAGATATATGTAATTAAATAGTATCAACAATTAATAACAATAGTAGGAATTAAGTCCTCGTGGGATCGATATTTTTATTCTACTTGAACGATACGTGCGCTTGCGTTATACGTGTGTGTTTACGCTGGTCAAGTTTTTGGCGCCGTTGCCGGGGACTTATATTTCTTTAGTTATTAATTTTGAAGCTATCTAATTTACTTGTATCTAATTTTCTTTATTTTTTATCTGTAATTTTTATTTATTTCTTGTTTTCAGGTGATTGCAAAAATGGAACATTTTGAAACATTACGAGCTTTACTAGAAAAAGATACACCCCAAATCCGGAGCAACAATCTAGTTTTCTGAGGCCTGTTGTCCAGCCCAACAACTATCACTGGATGCCAGAACCAAGCAACACTACATTTGCTCATCAGAATGAAATGGGGAGATGTGTAATATGTGATGGTAACCACCCGAGCGATCAATGTATATACCTTTCAGAGTGGCAGAATTATTGGAATCATTCAAGGTACGTAGAACTATCACTTTTTCCATCTTATCCACCATCTATCTACGATCTTCATCAAGAGCCAGATCCATCAGAGGAAGATCAGTTGAATGACATGCTCAAAGATAGGTTCAAAGAAATGGAAGCTCAATTTGATGCACAAATTCAGAGTAACGCAGAATCCATACAGAGGATGACAGATCAAATAAGACAATTAATAGAAAACCAGAGCTACATACCTCAAGAACCATTTGCAAATGACACTTACGAAGCCTTTGAGTACCAAGCATTTCATGATAACACCTTGACATATGAAGAGGCTGAGCAGTATCAAGAATCAGAGGTATCAGTTCAGGAACCTGCACCAACAAAGTCTCAATTTTATTTTTATTATTCTTCTGACTCTGACGAAGATAAAGAAGCTGAGCTACTTGTACCAACTGCACCAACAAGGAAGGATGAAACTTTCCATCCTCAGAATGAAGATCTTGGAGAATTCTTTGCACTAATGTTTGAAGACGATCTACCTAAGCCAATCACTTCACTCAGATCAGAGGATGAAGACCTAAAATATGACATTTCTTTACATTCTCACATTGATACTTTGGAAGCATGTATTTCACAGATGATAGATGAAGAACTGAATGCTGAGATCCTAAAATTCATCTGTGAAGAAAAGGTGGAGCAAGAAGCAGAGCAAATAGAGGAGCAATTGTCAGACAAAATTAAAGATACAGTGAATTCAGGCGAAACATCACTGTTTTGGGGAGTACAAATTAGAGATATTACTCAGAAGCTTGACAGAATGGAAATCCCATTCCAAGTCAAGCACCATACAATACCTCTTGATTTTATTTCTTTCTTTTCAGGAAACAATGGAGCAACAAAGATCAAAAAGATGGCAAAAGCAGTGAATGAGACAAAATACTTTTTGCCATTTTACTGTTGGAAGAGACCCTTCAAAAGCAACGCTCATGGGATTGTCTTTAATCGGACATCCAAAACGACATTGAAACCTCCTTGACAAATGGATTTCAGTCACGTCTGGCTAAAGACGAAAAATTTAGCGCTAGCAGAGAGGTAACCCGTGCAATTTGTTATAATTTCTATTTTTATATTCAGCTAACCAGGTACTATCTTCTAAACTCTTCTTTTACTATTTAATCAAAGGCATATTTAAAGCTAGGTGATGGTTTGGTGTCTTCCTTCACTTACTACCACTCTATAAGGAAAAGCTGTGAAGGCACCTAGATAATCATTCACCCGTTGCTTGTTGTGATAGACTAGTTTGGAGGACTCGTTGTTTATTCCTGTCACCAAGCGATAAGAGCCTAAGAGGCTTGGGTACTTAAGAGAGCCTTGCTCCACCCTCCCTCTGGGGAATCTACAACGGGAAGTCCATTCGACAGTTAGTCACACACCATGACCAGTAGTAGTTATTTCTTTATGTTTATGTTTTGTTTTTATGTTGATTAAAAAGATGGAATTGGTAAGAAATAGCAGTGTAAGGAATTTCCACTCCTGAGACGTATTTCAAACCCATTTTTCGAAACAAGTTAATTTTTGTTTATTTCATTTTGAATTATTTAATTTGTAAATTCTCCATAAAACTGACTTAAATATATCTTCATATGCTTAGTTGGCAGGTATTATCAACATACATGGTAAAATACTGACATGAGCTAAAATTGAAAAGATTGTAATATTCAGTGCTATAGTTTAATTGGAAAAGCATCTCAAAAAAGTGATGGAGTAAAAAAAAAAAAAAAAAAAAAAAAAAAACATCTGAGATCTGAGTTATTAAGTCTGTAAGGGTGTTTTAACATTTAGTGCCCTAAAACCAACTGGTTTGGGAGTCATTGGCCCAAAGCTCGCTACATGTATCAAAAATGATGAAATATATATATATATATATATATATATATATATATATATATATATATATCTGAAGTCTGGGTAATTAAGTCCGTAGGGATGTTTTAACACCTAGTGCCCAAAAGCCAACTGGTTCGGGAGCCACCGACCCAAAGCTCGCTACATAGACGGAAGGTATTGTATATAAATAAAAAGTCAAAATTCAAAAATAAAAGAAAAAATCAGAAAAATCAGAAAATTTATTCCATTACTACAAAAGATGTGAATTCTGATAAAACTTTAGGACAAAAATATTACTCTCTTATCAACTGCACTTATGACTGTTGTGGGAAAAAATGAGTTGAATAATACTTTGTTAGCTGTGTATATGAAGAAATGGTAAAAATAATCAGAGAATTTACTTATTCAGTAATTTAGAATGAAACAAAATAATTAGTAAACTTGGAGTAGAAGTTTCACATAATTAGTCACTAACTTCTTTATTCTCTTTTCTCTTGTCTTTTTGCTTTTGTGTGCATTAGTTTCACTACCTTTTTAATTTTGTAAAATGTTTGTGGGTATCATTGCTGTAAACCTTCACGAGACTACAACTCGTCCACTAGGGACACCTAGAGGTTTAAAGGCTTGTTGCATATGCTAAATGCAATCGTGATCCCTATGAAAGTGGCATAGTTAAATTTTATTATGTTATTTTATTTTGCTCGAGGACTAGCAAAATATTAGGTTTGGGGGTGTGATGAGTGGTAAAACTATCACTATTTCCCACTCATTTAACTTAATATTTTGTATAGTTTCTTGAGTTTTGTGAATATTTTGATGTGTTTTGTGTTATTTTGTAGATAAATAAAGTTTCAGGACATTCCAGAGGTGATTTGAAGCAAAACTGTGAAATTTGGTGAAATTTGGTTTTTTGGTAATTTTGGGTGTCCCGAGACAAAGGGTATTTTGGTAATTTTGGGCAACCCGACACCGAAATAAAATTTCAGGACATTCTGGAGGTGATTTGGAGCAAAACTGTGAAATTTGGCAAAAAGGGTATTTTGGTAATTTTGGGCATCCCGACACCGATGGTATTTTGGTAATTGCACCACCATGGCACATGTCAAAAATTCAACGAGCCGTCTTTGTTAGCCACCATGCCACGTGTCGACAATTCAGCAATCCAAAAAAAAAATTAAAATAATAAAATAATAAAATATCAGAAAAATAATAATAAAAAATTGGATTTTTTTTCCTATAAATAGATTTTGAATTCTTAGTTTCAATGGACATTATTCTCTGAAATCCTTATAAATAAATTGAGAGTTCTCTTCTTTAGTTTCTTTTATTCAGTTTTATTTACACTTTGTAGTAGTAATTCTATCCATCTATGAGGGGGTAACTTCTCTATGCTGAGGTAATAAGGTAATACTTTTACTTTTGCTTTTTAGATTAATCTCCCTTAAAATATAATATATAAACTATTTAAAATCTGAATTAATAAAGGATACCGCCATTTTCGGACAGTTGGTTATTCAATTTAATTTGGTTAACCTGACTTAATGAGGATACCGCCATACTGGACGGTTGGTTTAAGTTTATATTTCTGTTCCGCCTTATGGCTGGTATATTTGAATTTGACTTAATCAGGATACCGCCATTCTGGACGGTTGGTTTAAAATATCACAAGTATATATATTATTATTTTATGGGAGATATCTAAATAGTAAATAGTAGAAGTTAATTCCTTTTACCTTAGCATTTTATTTATTTTTCTGCATTTACTTTTTAATAATTTTTATTTTTTTTTACTTGTCATAACTATGTGTTATAACTAAGTTAGTTATCTAGGTTGTGATGAAATGTAATATCACCATTTAAAAAGGGTTAGATTATAGTTTGGGTAATTAAAGAGTTATTTGTTGAGTCATAATCTTAATGCTTTTTATTAACTGATCACTAATAAAATTGATTAGGTAAACTTAAAATGAACTAGACATAGGGATTTTAAGTTTAAGACCTTAGTCTCAACAACCCACGATCTTCCTTAAGGATAGATAACCCTTTAATAGATTTCCTTACAGGATAGAAATATACCTGTCGGGCGGGGGTAGTCATAATTGGAACTTAACCTTAATGAATCTAGGTAATTTAATTGACATAGACATATGGTTCAATTAGATTATAACTAGGTATTTGTAAATGATCATTCGAAAGAGGCTTTTACATAATTTAGTGTTCCAGAATAATAATTCAATAATTTACCAAACTATGATTTAACTACTTCATCTTTTAATTGATATTAGAAAGATTCACAACCCTAAATCTTTGAGTCTTTTTTTTCCTTAGTATTTTCTTTTGTCTTTTTATTTATTTATTTATTTAGCAAATCTACAAAATCAAATCAATCAAGCAATCAATTCCCTTCTCCTTATAATTAGATATATGTAATTAAATAGTATCAACAATTAATAACAACAGTAGGAATTAAGTCCTCGTGGGATCGATAATTTTATAATACTTGAACGATACGTGCGCTTGCGTTATACTGTGTGTTTACGCTGGTCATGTATCTTATGAAACACAAGTTAGAAACTTTTGAGTAATTCAAATAGTTTCGACACGAAGTAAGAAAACAGTCCGGTAAAAGTATTAAAAATATTACGGTCGAACCAAGTGTAAAATACTTAAATATATGAGTTTCAAGATTACTTAAAAGAGTGTGGTATTCTTTCACAGTGGACTCCTCCTGGGACACCTCAATTTGACGGTGTGTCTGAACAATGAGACCGAACTTTGTTGGACATAGTAAGGTTGATAATGAGTCGCTCTGAGCTACCAATTTCCTTATAAGGACACGCAATGCTTATTTTGAATAAGGTTCCATGAAAATCTGTAGACAGACTTCATATTAGATATGAACAGGAAAGAAACCGGGTTTCACATTCTTTAATATTTGGGAATGCTGGTCATACACTAAATATTTGGATGATACCAAACTAGAACCCAAATCGGATAAGTGTCTATTTGTAATTGGTTATCCTAAGGAAACCAAAGTGTAGTACTTATACAACTTACAAAAGAACAATATAATTGTTGCTCTTCATGCGATTTTTCTAAGTGGAAGACCTATATGCAGTGGTAAGTGGGAGGAAAGTAAAACTCGATGAAAATCAGAGTAATACTATTCCTGGCACCGAATCCTCACGGAACACCAACAGTTCATCAAGGATGAAACAGTACCAATAATCTTCGAATACACAAAAGCCGCATAGGTCAGAGATAGTTAGAAAACAACTTGGGAGGAATGGGTTTCTGATCTCACCTAATGTAGATGTCAATCTTATTGAGGATAATGAACCGTCTACGTTTGAGGAAGTGATACAAGGTATCGACTCTCTTTTATGGAAAAGTGTCATGAAGTCCGAAATGGATTCCATGTATACCAACTATGTTTGGATACTGGTTGATGTACCAAAAGGCATTGTGCCTATTGGTACTATATGACATACATGGATGGCAACATACAAATATACACATCTAAGCTTGTACAGAAAGGGTAACGTCAACGACATAGTGTCAACTATGATGAAACTTTTTCACTTGTGACTAAATCCATTTGGATAATGCTTGCTCATGCTGTATGTTTCATTTATGAAATATAGCAGCTGAACGACAAAACGCTTTCCTTAAATGGAAAACTTTAGGAGGATGTTTATCAACATCCTGGCGGTTTTGTCGTACCAAAACAAGCAAATAAAGTTTGCAGGTTAAATCAATCCATTTATGGATTGAAGCAAGCATTGAATTCTTCGAAACATCATTTTGATGTAATCATAATGGTATATGATTTAATTCAAAAATATTGATGATTCTTGTGTATATAAGAAGGTTAGTGGGAGCGCACTAACAATGATTGTCCTATACAAAGATGATATATTATTTTTTGGAAATAATATTCCTATAATATAATCACTGAAAGCTTGGCTTTCATTAAATTCTTCATGGAATACCTGGGAGAAGCAGGCTTCATTCTAGGAATAAAGATCTACTGGGATAGATCTAGAAAGCTGATGACACTCTCTCAGTGTTTGTATATTTTTGAAATGTATGTGACCTAATGTCTCATATGCTTTGAGCATATGCAGACGCTATAAGGCTAATCCAGGTGATAGTCACTGGTTTGATGTTAAGAACATCCTTAAGTATCTTAAACGAACTAAGGATGCTTTCTTAAGTTATGGAGAATGAGAACATGAAGAAACTAGGTTCACCGTTACAAGTTTACAAACCGACAAAGACGAATTTAAGTCGCAATAAGGGTACTATAAAGTTTGAATAACAGAACATGTTGGGTTTCTATGATTAGTCCCAAGATCATAATGAACAATGAAACATGAATGAATAACGATGAAATATGGTGGAAACATACTTACAACAATCGGTTTATGATGTGTTGATAAACAAAAAATTCCTCCTCCAAGTATCCAAGATTCGACCAAGACAAGGTAGAAGCTCCAAGCTTTGTTTTGATTTTTCCAAGCCCTTGGATAGGTTTCCCTATCACCTCTTGATGATTCTTGAAGAGTGCTAGCCCTTAGTGAATTTTTGCAACAAGAATTCACACATTTTCTTCACAAAATTTGCCAAGAAAATGAATAAAAATGGAGAGGGAGAAGCCACACAGCTCTCTGCAATGGGAGAGAGATGAGAAGATGTGATTTTTTTTTTTTCAAAATCAATAAAAATGTTTCAAAAAAAAATTATTTAATGATATACCTAAAGTTGATTTGGGTATATGTCTTTCACCTATTCAACTTTGGAGTGTTTTACACTCTTCACCGACAACCTCATCTAAACACATCAAACAAGTGACATGTGATGTGATGATTGATGTGACATGTGGGCCCCACTCGATTCCGAATGCGAGTGGGCCAGCAAACACTCCCAGGCTCGGGTTTACTAATTCTGAATTAACGAACTTCCGTCGCGACGTAATTTAAATCGAATTCAATTAAATAATTATGCCTAGTAAAATTACTATTCACATCGCTAATGAATTAATTCTAAATTAACTCGTTTGCCCGAATTAAAATCTAATTTTATTTCGCGGCGAAATCTAATTCCGAATAATATATCGAATACATTATTTTAATGATTAATTCCAAATTAATCTTTCTCTCTCTTCAAATAGTTCTTTATCCAAGATAAAGTCTCTCTGCAATTAATCCCAGATTAATTAAGTTTGAATCATACGTTGTTGACGGCTGATTTTGGTCTCAGGGTAATATGGGAATATTACTCCGAGGTAATCCTCCCTCAATAGTGAATTTATTTGGTTATGGGGGAACCAAAAGCAAATTTAGCAAAAGACAGATAATGCGCCAATCAACAAGGAGATTTAACGTGGTTCGGTGGATTTGGATCCGACCTACGTCCACAGACACAAACTGGATGATACTTTTATTGCTGAGATATGCTTCTCCGATATCTCTTGGGTTTACAAGTGTGATTACAATGATCTTGATGATCTTGACTCTGATGTTCATGCTGATGCCCCTTATGAATACTCTACCCTCCTATTTATAATGGTGAAGAAATCAGATTCCTACTTGTATAAGAATTCCCAGTCTAAGATGATTTTCTTTTCCTACAAGGATTCCAAGTTGAAACGATTCTCTTTTCCCATAAGGATTCCTAATCAAAACTATCTTTACTTTCTTTATCCTATTAGAACATTGACTTATCAATTTTACCCCATGGAAGTAGGATAATTAAATATCTTATCCTGTAGGAATAGGGCGACTCTTTTCTCGAACACGTCTCTTCATGTGGTCGGTCTTGACGTGGTCGGGTCGGCATTAATGCTTAAGAAGGGAATTACCCTTCTACCCCTGTCGTGCTGCCTAAATATCATAGTGCCTACAAAACACCATCAACATCTATCCCCTAGTTCTCGGTAACAAAGAGTTTGCGAGTTGATGCCGGGAACTATAAAAAAGATGGTGTGTGCCGATGAATCCGTCGGTGGTCACTCCGGGAGCCGCAGAGAAAAAATGTTTTGGCTATAAATCTGGTCCTTCCTGCCACCTTCATGTGCTCAGTCAACGAGGATCCCGATATCTACCCGTGGAGAGAATGCTTTGTCTTTATGCTGATGACGATCGACTCGGTGGGACGTAACCCGCCCCGAGCTGAGAAGGACATTTGGCTCTAGGGGAATGTCACCTCTCCAGACTAATAGAAGGTCGACCATGGGGGAGATCCTGCGATCTTATACCGATGGGACGTATCCCGACCCCGAGCTGAAGAAAGACTTGGCTATGGGGGAATGTTACATCCCCAGTCCAAAGAATCTGACTCGGTGGGACGTGACCCGACCCCGAGCTGAAGAAAGACGGCTATGGGGGAATGTTACATCCCCAGTCCAAAGAAGCCGACTCGATGGGACGTGACCCGACCCCGAGCTGAAGAAAGACTCGGCTCTAGGGGAATGTTGCATCCCCAGTCCAAAGAAGCCGACTCGGTGGGACATAACCCGACCCCGAGCTGAAACAAAGACGGCTCTGGGGGAATGTTACATCCCCAGTCCAAAGAATCTGACTCGGTGGGACGTGACCCGACCCCGAGCTGAAGAAAGACTTGGCTTTGGGGGAATGTTACATCCTCAGTCCAAAGAAGCCGACTCGGTGGGACGTGACCCGACCCCGAGATGAAAGAAACACTTGGCTCTGGGGGAATGTTACATCCCAAGTCCAAAGAAACTGACTCGGTGGGACGTAACCCGACCCTGAGCTGAAACAAACATCGATCTCGGCGGTACAAGAGCAGACCAGAGCCGGAAATAGACATCGGTCTCGGCGGTACAAGAGCAGACCCGAGCCGTAAAGAAACATCGGTCTCGACGGTACAAGAGCAGACCTGAGCCGGAAATAAACATCGGTCGTGGCGGTACAAGAGCAGACTCGAGCCGTAAATAGACATCGGTCTCGGCGGTACAAGAGCAGACCCGAGCCGTAAAGAAAAATCGGTCTCGGCGGTACAAGAGCAGACCCGAGCCGTAAAGAAACATCGGTCTCGGTGGTACAAGAGCAGACCCGAGCCGGAATAAACATCGGTCTCGGCGGTACAAGAGCAGACCCGAGCCGTAAAGAAACATCGGTCTCGGCGGTACAAGAGCAGACCCGAGTCGTAAATAGACATCGGTCTCGGCGGTACAAGAGCAGACCCGAGCCGGAAATAGATTTCGGTCTCGGTGGTACAAGAGCAGACCCGAGCCGGAAAAAAAAACATCGGTCTCGGCGGTACAAGAGCAGACCCGAGCCGATATACCAAGTGGCCTCGGCGGAACGAATCCAGCCCCGAACCGAATACTCATTGGGACTTACTCAGAAGGGAAATGAATCAACCTTTGAAGCCTTACCGAATCTGGCACGGGCGCCCCCTTGCCAGACCAGTGAAAAATGAAAACAAATTTATAACAAATAAAATCTGAATGTGGGGGTGACTTAGCACTTGTCCCAAATCAAAATGTTTAAAGTGTAAATAACAGCACGGATGCCCCGAAACAGCGTCCTGCCCGAGGCCTCCAAAACATAATTCCGAACCTTTCAATTCAGCGTCCTGGCGAACCAGGATTTGGATCAGGTGAGCGTTTTGAATGGTAAGGGCACATCCTCTGTACGTCAGGTCACTGTGGAGCCTGCGTATTGCACGAGGGATCGTCCTTACCATGCTGGAGCAGGCACATGCCACGGGGGCGCAACGCCTCCTCAATAGTGAATTTGTTTGGTTATGGGGGAACCAAAAGCAAATTTAGCAAAAGACAGATAATGCGCCAATCAACAAGGAGATTTAACGTGGTTCTCCCTCAATAGTGAATTTGTTTGGTTTGGATCCGACCTACGTCCATGGACACAAACTGGGTGATACTTTTATTGCTGAGATATGCTTCTCCGATATCTCTTGGGTTTACAAGTGTGATTACAATGATCTTGATGATCTTGACTCTGATGTTAATGTTGATGCCCCTATGCATACTCTACCCTCCTATTTATAATGGTGAAGAAATCAGATTCCTACTTGTATAAGAATTCCCAGTCTAAGATGATTTTATTTTCCTACAAGGATTCCTAGTTGAAACGATTCTCTTTTCCCATAAGGATTCCTAATCAAAACTATCTTTACTTTCTTTATCCTATTATGATGTTGACTTATCAATTTTACCCTATGGAAGTAGGATAATTAAATATCTTATCCTGTAGGAATATGGCGACTCATTTCTCAAACACGTCTCTTCATGTGGTCGGTCTTGACGTGGTCGGGTCGACATTAATGCTTAAGAAGGGAATTACCCTTCTACCCCTATCGTGCTGCCTAAATATCATAGTGCCTAAAAAACACCATCAACATACTGTTGACGGCTGATTTTGGTCTCAGGGTAATATGGGAATATTACTCCCGAGGCAATCCTCCCTCAATAGTGAATTTGTTTGGTTTGGATCCGACCTACGTCCACGGACACAAACTGGATGATACTTTTATTGCTGAGATATGCTTCTCCGATATCTCTTGGGTTTACAAGTGTGATTACAATGATCTTGATGATCTTGACTCTGATGTTCATGCTGATGCCCCTAATGCATACTCTACCCTCCTATTTATAATGGTGAAGAAATCAGATTCCTACTTGTATAAGAATTCCCAGTCTAAGATGATTTTCTTTTCCTACAAGGATTCCTAGTTGAAACGATTCTCTTTTCCCATAAGGATTCCTAATCAAAACTATCTTTACATTCTTTATCCTATTAGGATGTTGACTTATCAATTTTACCCCATGGAAGTAGGATAATTAAATATCTTATCCTGTAGGAATATGGCGACTATTTTCTCGAACACGTCTCTTCATGTGGTCGGTCTTGACGTGGTCGGGTAGGCATTAATGCTTAAGAAGGGAATTACCCTTCTACCCCTGTCGTGCTGCCTAAATATCATAGTGCCTAAAAAACACCATCAACATACTGTTGACGGCTGATTTTGGTCTCAGGGTAATATGGGAATATTACTCCCGAGGCAATCCTCCCTCAATAGTGAATTTGTTTGGATTGGATCCGACCTACGTCCACGGACACAAACTGGATGATACTTTTATTGCTTAGATATGCTTCTCCGATATCTCTTGGGTTTACAAGTGTGATTACAATGATCTTGATGATCTTGACTCTGATGTTCATGCTGATGCCCCTAATGCATACTCTACCCTCCTATTTATAATGGTGAAGAAATCAGATTCCTACTTGTATAAGAATTCCCAGTCTAAGATGATTTTCTTTTCCTACAAGGATTCCTAGTTAAAACGATTCTCTTTTCCCATAAGGATTCCTAATCAAAACTATCTTTACTTTCTTTATCCTATTAGGATGTTGACTTATCAATTTTACCCCATGGAAGTAGGATAATTAAATATCTTATCCTGTAGGAATAGGGCGACTCTTTTCTCGAACACGTCTGTTCATGTGGTCGGTCTTGACGTGGTTGGGTCGGCATTAATGCTTAAGAAGGGAATTACCCTTCTTCCTCTGTCGTGCTGCCTAAATATCAAAGTGCCTAAAAATCACCATCAACATACTGTTGACGGCTGATTTTGGTCTCAGGGTAATATGGGAATATTACTCCCGAGGCAATCCTCCCTCAATAGTGAATTTGTTTGGTTTGGATCCGACCTACGTCCACGGACACAAACTGGATGATACTTTTATTGCTGAGATATGCTTCTCCGATATCTCTTGGGTTTACAAGTGTGATTACAATGATCTTGATGATCTTGACTCTGATGTTCATGTTGATGCCCCTTATGCATACTCTACCCTCCTATTTATAATGGTGAAGAAATCAGATTCCTACTTGTATAAGAATTCCCAGTCTAAGATGATTTTCTTTTCCTACAAGGATTCCTAGTTGAAACGATTCTCTTTTCCCATGAGGATTCCTAATCAAAAATATCTTTACTTTCTTTATCCTATTAGGATGTTGACTTATCAATTTTACCCCATGGAAGTAGGATAATTAATTATCTTATCCTGTAGGAATAGGGCGACTCTTTTCTCGAACACGTCTCTTCATGGGGTCGGTCTTGACGTGGTCGGGTCGGCATTAATGCTTAAGAAGGGAATTACCCTTCTACCCCTGTCGTGCTGCCTAAATATCATAGTGCCTAAAAAACACCATCAACATCTATCACCTAGTTCTCGGTAACAATGAGTTTGCGAGTTGATGCCGGGAACTATAAAAAAGATGGTGTGCCGATGAATCCATCGGTGGTCACTCCGGGAGCCGCAGAGAAAAAATGTTTTGGCTGTAAATCTGGTCCTTCCTGCCACCTTCATGTGCTCAGTCAAAGAGGATCCCGATATCTACCCGTGGAGAGAATTCTTTGTCCTTATGCTGATGACGATCGACTCGGTGGGACGTAACCCGCCCCGAGCTGAGAAGGACATTTGGCTCTGGGGGAATGTCACCTCTCCAGACTAATAGAAGGTCATCCATGGGGGAGATCCTGCGATCTTATACCGATGATAAGTCTCTCGGTGGGACGTATCCCGACCCCGAGCTGAAGAAAGACTTGGCTATGGGGGAATGTTACATCCCCAGTCCAAAGAAGCTGACTCGGTAGGACGTGACCCGACCCCGAGCTGAAAGAAAGACGGCTCTGGGGGAATGTTACATCCCCAGCCCAAAGAAGCCGACTCGGTGGGATGTGACCCGACCCCGAGCTAAAGAAAGACTCGGCTCTGGGGGAATGTTACATCCCCAGTCCAAAGAAGCCGACTCGGTGGGACATAACCCGACCCCGAGCTGAAACAAAGACGGCTCTGGTGGAATGTTACATCCCCAGTCCAAAGAAGCCGACTCGGTGGGACGTGACCCGACCCCGAGCTGAAAGAAACACTTGCCTCTAGGGGAATGTTACGTCCCCAGTCCAAAGAAGCTGACTCGGTGGGACGTAACCCGACCCTGAGCTGAAACAAACATCGACCTTGGCGGTTCAAGAGCAGACCCGAGCCGGAAATAGACATCAGTCTCGGCGGTACAAGAGCAGACCCGAGCCGTAAAGAAACATCGATCTCAACGGTACAAGAGCAGACCCGAGCCGAAAATAAACATCGGTCTCGGAGGTACAAGAGCAGACCTGAGCCGTAAATTGACATCGGTCTCGGCGGTACAAGAGCAGACCCGAGCCGTAAAGAAACATCGGTCTCGGCGGTACAAGAGCAGACCCGAGCCGTAAAGAAACATCGGTCTCGGCGGTATAAGAGCAGACCCGAGCCGGAAATAAACATCGGTCTCGGCGGTACAAGAGCATACCCGAGCCGTAAATAGACATCGGTCTTGGCGGTACAAGAGCATACCCGAACCGTAAAGAAACATCGGTCTCGGCGGTACAAGAGTAGACCCGAGCCGTAAATAGACATCGGTCTCGGCGGTACAAGAGCAGACCCGAGCCGGAAATAGACATCGGTCTCGGTGGTACAAGAGCAGACCCGAGCCGGAAAGAAACATCGGTCTCGGCGGTACAAGAGCAGACCCGAGCCGATCAACCAATGGGCCTTGGCGGAACGAATCCAGCCCCAAGCCGATATACCAAGTGGCCTCGGCGGAACGAATCCAGCCCCGAACCGAATACTCATTGGGACTTACTCAGAAGGGAAATGAATCAACCTTTGAAGCCCTACCGAATCTGGCACGGGCGCCCCCTTGCCAGACCAGTGAAAAATGAAAACAAATTTATGAAAAATAAAATCAAAATGTGGGGGTGACTTAGTACTTGTCCCAAATCAAAACGTTTAAAGTGTAAATAACAGCACGGATGCCCCGAAACAGCGTCCTGCCCGAGGCCTCCAAAACATAATTCCGAACCTTTCAATTCAGCGTCTTGGCGAACCAGGATTTGGATCAGGTGAGCGTTTTGAATGGTAAGGGCACATCCTCTGTACGTCAGGTCACTTTGGAGCCTGCGTATTGCACGAGGGATCCTCCTTACCACGCTGGAGCAGGCACACGCCACGGGGGCGCAACGCCTCCCCATGCTGCGCCTCTCTTGGATCCAAATGACCAATGGATCAGAAGAGTGTCCGAGGCATTAAGGGCATACTCCTCCTTATGTCCGGTGTCACTAGAGCAAGCAAATGTCATGGGGGCATAGACCCTCCCCGTGTTTTGCTTCTCGTGGATCCATTGAGTCGAGTAGCATCGGCGGAATGAAATCCAGCCCCGAGCCGAACAATCAAGTGGCCTCGGCGGAACGAAATCTAGCCCCGAGCCGAATAATCGAGTGGCCTCGGCGGAACGAGATCCAGCAGCCCGAGCCGAACAATCGAGTGGCCTCAGCGGAATGATGTCCAGCCCCGAGCTGAATAATCGAGTGGCCTCGGCGGAACGAGATCCAGCCCCGAGCCGAAAATAGGCATCGGCCTCGGCGGTACTAGAGCAGACCCGAGCCGGAAAGAAACATCGGTCTCGGCAGTACAAGAGCAGACCCGAGCCGGAAAACACATATCAACAAAATGGACTTGGCGGTACAAGAGCAGACCCGAGCCGTAAAACAAATATCAAAACTATTGGGTGGGCCATAACAAACAAGCATAATCAAATGTCAGCCTAAGACAGAAGAGATCTTACTCATATCTTTGGAATCTGTTGCCCTTTTTCCTCCCGCTATTTTGCATTTCCTCCGACTAGTTCCTGCTTCAAGTTTCTCGTTGTTTATCCCTTCCATTCTCTCCAGTCGGTCCATCATGGATTTTAGAAAGGCTTGATTTTCCTCCATGTCTCTCCTCATGCTTTCTTCTATCTTCTTCATCCAGTCTACTGTTGAACTCCCTGATGACTGGTGTTTTCCGCCTTCTACCATTGTCTTACTACGCTAACTGCTTATTGTTAAGTTCCCCACAGACGGCGCCAACTATTGACGGCTGATTTTGGTCTCAGGGTAATATGGGAATATTACTCCCGAGGTAATCCTCCCTCAATAGTGAATTTGTTTGGTTATGGGGGAACCAAAAGCAAATTTAGCAAAAGACAGATAATGCGCCAATCAACAAGGAGATTTAACGTGGTTCGGTGGATTTGGATCCGACCTACGTCCACAGACACAAACTGGATGATACTTTTATTGCTGAGATATGCTTCTCCGATATCTCTTGGGTTTACAAGTGTGATTACAATGATCTTGATGATCTTGACTCTGATGTTCATGCTGATGCCCCTAATGCATACTCTACCCTCCTATTTATAATGGTGAAGAAATCAGATTCCTACTTGTATAAGAATTCCCAGTCTAAGATGATTTTCTTTTCCTACAAGGATTCCTAGTTGAAACGATTCTCTTTTCCCATAAGGATTCCTAATCAAAACTATCTTTACTTTCTTTATCCTATTAGGATGTTGACTTATCAATTTTACCCCATGAAAGTAGGATAATTGAATATCTTATCCTGTAGGAATAGGGTGACTCTTTTCTCGAACACGTCTCTTCATGTGGTCGGTCTTGACGTGGTCGGGTCGGCATTAATGCTTAAGAAGTGAATTACCCTTCTACCCCTGTCGTGCTGCCTAAATATCATAGTGCCTAAAAAACACCATCAACATACGTCATTGGTGAATCTTCGGTAAGCGACCCAAGAGATCTCTGGATATGGTGGCAGTAAATACGGTCATCGGAATAACCGAACACGTACGTACCTTGTACTATGTTTTTACCGATTTACGAGATAAGGTTGGCTTCTAGCAAAGCACCATGCCTACCCAATTCTCCAGAAATATTATTACTTGAATACACGATCTTTATCAGGCGTCGTATACCGTAGTATTGCGTATTACGATCCAGTATCGGATGTCACGTGCAAGGCCTGGGGCTGGAATAGTGTCTGCCCCGTACGAAGCACATATCGGATATCAAGCAACTAGTCTCTTTGAATCGGATAATCATGACCTTGTCATATTATCCCGATGGTTGCAACACAATAGAGAACCAGTTCTGAATCCCTACGTGATCATCATCTCCATATGTCTAAAGTGATACTTCCGTCTTGACATCACATCTAATACACTACGATTCCCAATAAACCCAGCAAAGGCGTACACAGAACCTGTTAAAGTCTTGGACGACCAAAACCAAAGTTTACCGATTGTCGTAAGTACTAGCGATGCAAGTCTCAGGTTAAGACCAAATACACCTACCCTGGAGCGAACTCCCATAGACATATACATACTACTAATGGGATTCCGCGGGGTCTATCTAGAGCGAATCTGTTTTCCGTACCATTGGTAAAACACAACCTCCTATCACACTTGCATAAGTATCATATACTTAAACATATGAGAACTATGTCGTTATGCCCTCACAACACGCACAAGTGCAATACTAGTCTATTCTTCATTACCGATGTCCAATCTCGATAATACTACAACTAGGGATATTTAATGGTTAAACCTTTATGGATTGATACTGTCTCATATCATCTCAATCTGGAACTAATCATAAGGACTTTTACCATTTATCTATATCAAAGTTAATGAATCATAAAATGGTAAAAGGCGATTTCATTATAACATAGTTAATTTTGTACAAAAAAATACAATGTCTTTTACAAAAAGTGACGCTATGGGTCATAACTGTCCAACAATCTCCCACTTGGCCTATAGCCAGTCACTCAAGCATCTAATACCTGAACTATGTACATGTCGCTCAAACTTTTACTGAAGAATCGCTTTCGTCAGTGGATCTGCCATGTTGTCATCTGATGCGACCTTCTCGACCTTCACATCGCCACGATGTATGATCTCACGTATCAGATGGAAACGTCGAAGAACATGCTTAGATCATTGATAAGACCGCGGTTCCTTAGCCTGCGCTATAGCCCCGTTATTATCACAACACAATAGAACGGGCTCAACTGCTAACGGAACTACTCCTAATCCAATTAGGAATTTTCGGATCCAAACTGCTTCCTTTTCTGCTTCAGCTACAACAATGTACTCCGCTTCTGTTGTTGAATCGGTAACAGTCTCTTGCTTGGAATATTTCCAGCTCACTACTCTGTTATTCAAACAAAATATGTACCCTGATTGTGACTTAAAGTCGTCTTTGTCGATTTGGAAACTTACATCGGTATACCCAGTTACCTCAAGTTCTCCATCTCAATAGATTAAGAAAGCATCCTTAGTTCGTCTAAGATACTTTAGGATATTCTTAACCGTAATCCAGTGACCTTCACCTGGATCGGCCTGATAGCGACTACACATGCTCAAAGCATAGGAGACATCAGGTCGAGTACATACCATGGCATACATAATCGATCCGACTGCCGAGGCGAACGTTATCCGATTCATGTTGTCTCTATCATCTTGAGTTTTAGGACACATGTACTTAGATAGATAGACCCCATGTGACATTGGCAACACTCCCCTCTTGGACTGATCCATGTTGAATCTCTTTAACACTTTGTCGATGTACGTGCTCTGGGAGAGTCCAAGCAGCTTTCTATAGCTATCCCGGTAGATCTTTATTCCTAGAAAAACGGCTTCTTCTCCCAGATCTTTCATGGAGAACTTCAATGAAAGCCAAGCTTTCACCGACGTTAGCATGGGAATGTCATTGCCTATGAGTAATACATCGTCAACATAAAAGACAATAAAAGTCAGTGCTCTCCCACTAACCTTCTTGTATACACAAGGATCATCTTCGTTTTGAATGAAATCATATTCTTTTATGATTTCATCAAAACATTGGTTCTATGACCGCGATGCTTGCTTCAGTCCATAAATGGACCGATTTCATTTACAAACCTTGTTTGCAAGTCTTGGCATGATTAGACCGTCAGGCTATTACATATAAACATTCTCCAAAAGGTTTCCGTTAAGGAAAGTGATTTTAACTTCCATCTTCCATATCTCATAATCGAAATATGCAGTAATTGCAAGCATTATCCGAATGGATTTAATCATCGCAACGGGTGAGAAAGTTTCATCGTAATCGACACCATATCGTTGACGATACCCCTTCGCTACAAGCCTAGCTTTGTATGTTTGTACGTTGCCATCGATGTCAGTCTTCTTCTTGAAGACCCATTTGCATCCAATAGGCTTTACGCCTTCTTGTGCATCAACTAGTGTCCAAACTTGGTTGGTGTACATGGAATCCATTTCGAATTTCATGGCTTCCTGCCATAAAGCGGAATCGATATCTTGTATCGCTTTCTCATACATAGCCAGTTCAATATCCTCAATGAGATTAATATATACATGAGGTGAGATCAGGAACCCATACCTCTTAGGTTGTTTCCTAACTCTCTCTTACCTATGCAGTCCTTGTGTAATAGAAGATTATGGTACAGTCTCATCCCGATGGATTGTTCTTGTTCCGTTGAGGATTATATGCTAGGAACAGTATCACTATGATTTTCATCAAGTTCTAATTTCCTCCCACTTACCACTTCATTTAGGAATTCCTTCTCAAGGAAAACCGCATGTAGAGCAACAAATACTTTGTTCTCTCGTGGGTGATAGAAGTAATATCCTTTGGTTTCCCTAGTATATCCTACGAAAAGGCATTTATCTGATTTGGGTTCAAGTTTGGTACCTTCCAAACGCTTGACGTATGCCCAGCATCCCCAAATCTTCAGGAATGAGAAACCCAATTTTTTTCCAGTCCATATCTCATACGGAGTCTGTTAAACAGACTATGACAGAAACTTATTCAAAATAAAAACTGCACTTTTTAATGCATATCCCTATAAGGAAACAGGTAGCTCAGTGCGACTAATCATATACCTAACCATGTCCAACAAAGTTCGGTTTCTCTGTTCGGACACACCATTTAATTACGGTGTTCCAGAATGAGTCAACTGTGAAAGAATACCATATCCTTTCAAGTAATCTAGAAACTCATTGCTCAAGTATTCGCCACCACGGTCCGACCGTAATGCCTTAATACTCTTGCCGGTCTGTTTTTCAACTTCGTGCCGAAACTCCTTGAATTTCTCAAAAGTTTTCGACTTGTGTCTTATAAGATACACATAACCATAACGCGATGCATCATCCGTAAAGGTTACGAAGTATTCATATCCACCTCTAGTCTGGCTAGACATGGGCCCACATACGTCACTATGAACGAGGGCTAACAGTTTGGTGGCGCGTTCACCTTTACCGCTAAAAGGTGATTTAGGCATTTTACCTAATAAGCAAGATTCGTAGACGTCATATGAATTTGAATCAAATCCATCCAAGTACCCACTCTTCGAAAGTGTGAATATGCGAGTCTTGTTTATGTGTCCCAAACGACAGTGCCACATATAGGTTTCATCTTTGTTACTCATTTTGAGCCTTCTATTTGTTATATTATATGTTGGAGATAGATTTATATTCAAAATATAAAGACCATTATTTGCAACAGCAGTGCAAATTTCTACTTCATTTTTATATAAGTAACACACAGTGTTCCGAAATAGAAAAATATACCCAAATTGGGTTAACATAGATACATATATAATATTCCTAGTCAATCTAGGTACATAATAACAGTCATTAAGTTCAAGTACATGCCCCGAGGGCAGTTCCAAAACAAAAGTGCCCACGGCCAAAACAGCAACATGTGTCCCATTTCCAACACGTAGATCAATCTCCCCTGAAGACAGTCTCCTGCTAATCTGCAGATCCTGCACATCAGTACATATATGGGTATCACAACCAGAATCAAAAATCCAATTTTTAAAACTACAAGTAGTAATATTTATTTCAATAACAAACATACCTGAGGCCGGTGCCTTGCCCGCCTTTATCTCCTTTTGGAGCGCCTTGTACTCGCGGAAGTCACGCTTTCAGTGACCCCGCTTGCCTCACTGGAGGCAAACATCCTGAGATTTTTCCTCAGGCTTCCCAGAAGTCTTTGACGATTTGGCATTGCCCTTTCTTTTATGCTTCTCTTCTTCTTCACACCTTTAGTTGCCTTGGGCCCAGCCCTCGGTGTTTGAGATGTCGAAGCAAAGTGCGCCTCGCGCTTGATGCCCTTGAGAAGCTCTTTCCCAGCTTCCTTGAGAGTAGACAATAACTCTCCAAGAGTATCATCAGTGTTCATCAAATTATAATTTATGATGAACTGTCTCCAGGAGTCGGGGAGAGATTGCAAGACCATGTCTATAGTAATCTCAGCCTCAAAGATTATCCCCATCGCAGCTAGTTCATCTATGTTAGTAATCATCTGTGCCAGATGGGACTCAATATACATGCCTTCTAACATACGTGAATGGAAGAGCTTCTTAACTAACTCATATCTCTACGACCTCTTGTTAGATCGGTGAAGATCTTGCAACCTCGCCAACATGTTATAAGGATCCAAGTCCATGTTTTGTCGACGGAAATTCTGAGTCATGGAAGCAAGTATAATAGACTGAGCAGTATCACAATCATCGCTGTGAGTCTTCCAAAGTTCCAGCTCAAGTGTTGATCAGGTGCTGGTTTAGGCCCAAGAGGTGTCTGAATGGTGTATAACAGCCTCTCGGCTCCAATGACTATACTTAGATTCATTTCCCAATCGGCAAAGTTCGTGCCCTGAAAGACATTACCGCCCATGATAATGTCTCGGACATTTCCCTTTCATGTCATCTTCACTACGATAGTCCAACTATCTAGTCAACGATATTTGGGTACAGTCTAACTGTTACAAGAAAAATAACGTTGTATTAGTCCAACTAATAAAATAATTTTGACGAAATAATTTGAAAGCGCGTAAAGCTAAGTATCTGAATGAAATTACGAATTCAATACTAGCCTCCCACTATTTTTTGGCGAGCCTCTAACCCTCTGTTGAGTACTCGGGAAACCCAGTTTCCTACTGGGCTAGGATCTCGTTAACTAACACACAACCTTGACTTTAGCCAACAAGCTGTATGATATTTAACTAGGTAGATCTCAAAGATCAATTGGATCTCATCCAATTCCTAGATCCGATAGGTGGACATCCAAGTCCGAAACATATATACAATACATATGTCAATGTATCCAATATATTTTCCTAACCTTTTTCCTCTGAATCAACTAATCCTTGGCTTTGGCACAACAAGCTTAATAATTCCAGTTAAGCGGGACCCATTGACTTGGAAAGCTTCGTAATCAATGTCGATGGACAAGAAGTGATCTTGACTTTGGCCAACAAATCATGACTTGGAGAAGACACCGATATGGAACAAAACTCTCATGATTCAAACACAACCGCAATTGACAAAGGTCTTGACTTTGGCCAACAAACCAATGCCAATTTTGGATCTTGAGTAAGAATCACTCAACGAAAGGAAAAATCGCTTAATATTATTTTGAGGGTTTTTTGCGTAAATTGGCAAGCATTTATTATCTTTGTTAAGGTCTCATCATACACCTTAAGCATGCTTCTAAAACATCATAAGGTGCGAAAAGAAAATTAATAATGATATGCGGATGGATATTTAACGAACAAATCACTCCATTTCCTATTCCCGGCTAGCACTATTCTACTTTACCCAATTACATAATATAATAATAGAAACCTCATTGCAATGAGGGGAATTAGGTGAGAAGAGAATACAAAGAGATAATAATAGACAAGGCTGGACACGCATGTCCAATTTATAAATTCCAAATTTACAATAATTTCCAAAATTACCCTTTCCCTTCTTATATCCATCTGATATACGCTATTCATTCATCACATCCACATATTCATTCATAGCATGAATTACAACCAATCTAATCCAATTAATTAGTCTTTAATTATGTGACCATCCAATGTTCAAACAACGATTTGATTTTACGCGAGTCCAACTCGTTTGAGAATTAGTACTCAAAGTACGAATTCTTGAATTATATCGAACTACTCGTTAAATATAATTTAAGTATTATTCAATACTAATTCTATTATTTAATTCCAAATTAAATAAATACACTTTTTAATGCGATTTAACGACTTAGATTCCAAATCTAATCGTATCGGGTCTCAAAGCCCAACTAACATCCAATGTTCATTTAATTAAAGTCTGATGGGCTCTCAATTGATTTCATAAGGCATGGGCTTTGGTTAATGTGAGTCAAACCCAATCACCAAGCCCAAGTAAGGAATCACCCTCATTTTCCATAAAATCAATATTAAGCCCATAAGGCCCAATTAAACTTTAAAGCCCATTTATTACATTTGGACTTAATGGAATGTCTTAGGCCCAATTAGGATCCAATCCAATTGGCCAAAACCAACTTGGCCCAACCAAGCCCATTATGCCCAAATATAATAATTTCAAGCCCAATTCAAAATTAAGTCCATTAACCAAATTTTAAAATTCCAAATTTTATAACTTAATTAATTAAAGTGTAATATATTAATTAATTAACTAAATCAATATTTCCAAAATACAATTTCCCCAATTAATTATGTATCTATATGTTCAATTAATGTCCAACATTTTTTAATCAAAAATTCAAGTCCATACATGCCCAAATAGCTCTCGGCCAAGGTAATGAATTTTTTCTGATTTCGTTTTCAATCCGATTGAATTACAAATCGACATTTCCTATTCGTTTCAAGTCATCCAATGATCATCAAAACAAAAAATTCCAAGAGCCTAGGGTAACTAATGCATTCAGCCAAGCCTAATGGTGGGGCAAATTTTGATCCAATCACAATTTGTTGAAATTGATCCAATCACATCTCATTTTATCAACATACAAGCATACTCAACCATTCAATTTAATCAAATCATGCTCACATGGATTTTCCCCAAATTTTACCCTAGTAAATTTCATGCTCATTATAGGCTCAATGATACCATTGTTGGGTTTCTATGATTAGTCACAAGATCATAATGAACAATGAAACATGAATGAATAACGAAGAAATATGGCGGAACATACTTACAACGATCGTTTAGGATGTGTCGATGAACAAAAAATTCCTCCTCCAAGTATCCAAGATTCGGCCAAGACAAGGTATAAGCTCCAAGCTTTGTTTTGATTTTTCCAAGCCCTTGGATAGGTATCATAAATGGTTTCTGATTAATTGTAAAGAATCATGTACATGTCGATATGAGATGTGTTCCTCGGAAACTTGACGGTGTAATATATATTTCCTAAGCATAACTCGAATAGCCTATGATGTAGGGATTGATAAACTTATGTGGTGATGTCGACTTGTATAGTTTAGAAAGGTCTTTCGTGTTCTTTAAGAATTCGGAGGTGGCTAAATTTCGTACATATAAGCTAGGCTTATATAAATAACATGTCTCATCTTAGAGAGTACCACAATATGAAGTATGCTCATTAAATACTTGGGTAGCCAATGACTTTTGATAATAAATAATATTCGATATTATAATTATCAACTAAAATAATTAAGTGTTATTGAATAATATTGAGTATTTAATTTGACCCAATTGGATTAATCCAAATTAATCCAAAATTACATAAAGGTTTTTTCATAATTTTATAAATATCTCTACCATTTGAGGATATTTTGATAATTGCAAATATATAATTATAGGTGCATTTGACTTGATTTAATAGGATTAAATCAAAGTGGTAGATATGTAACTAATTCATTAATTAAATTTGTCTTGATTTAATTGGATTAATTCAAAGTGGTAGATAAAGGTGATTAGTCACACCTAATTATACATATTTGGATAAATTGAATTAAACTAATATAAAAGTTTATTATAATTTTTATTAATTAAAAATTGCATAATTTTTACTATAACTAGCGACCTTGAGCAATTATTTTAATCAAGCTTAAGAAAGTTAAAACAAACAAGAGTTAGAGAAATTAGCCTAAGTAAAAGAAGTGTTTAGAGAAGCTTTGAAAGATCTCTACAATATTTCACCAAAGAGAAATCATGATTAAATCTTGGAGTGAAGCTTGCTAGCATTGGAATCAATATTGGATATTGGAGTCAA
The DNA here is from genome assembly GCA_019454045.1 of Zanthoxylum bungeanum. Taxonomy (NCBI): domain Eukaryota; kingdom Viridiplantae; phylum Streptophyta; class Magnoliopsida; order Sapindales; family Rutaceae; genus Zanthoxylum; species Zanthoxylum bungeanum. The sequence continues at coordinate 28,581 of SKCR01042637.1, forward strand.
GCTTACGAACTATGGAAGTTCTTCACAATATTGTTGGAGTTATACGGTCCCGAGGATCGAATAACAAGCATAAAAATACATGTGAATACATACGACGAAGTTGCGAAATACTTAAATCGATCGATTGAGTGACGCGGTGAACAACAAAAGTTCATTTCTGCCCTCTCCAAGTCACGACAGTGGCTGATTTTATCTCCACCATTTTCGGCTTCAATCTTCCTCCAAGCTCCAAGCTTTGGTTGATGGTGATTCCAAGCTCATGGGTGGACTTCCCTATCACCTTCGCATGTCTCTCGGAGTGCTAGCTCTTGATGATTTTGCCATAAAATCACCACATTTTGCTTCCCTTCATGCTTGGTTTTTGCCTAGAAAAACCAGTGAAGAAATGCCCAAAATGGGCGTGTGAGAGAGAGAGAATAGTTGAGAGAGAGATAGAAAATGTGGATTAGATAATTGATTTCTAAAATCAATTCAACATATACCAAACATTTAATATATTAAATGTCAATCAAGCTTTCAAAAGCTTTTCAACAACTTCCATCAAGTCACATCTTTCAATCAATCAAGTGACTTGATGTCACATCACTCAAAGTGACTAATAATTTGACGCTTGATGTGACTAGCGATTTGACGCTTAATTTGACATATGTGTCGCACTCGAATTCGAAATGTGAATGCGCTCGCAAATAATCTCGGGCTCGGGTTCGTTAATTCTAAATTAATGAATTTTCCGTTGCGACGTAATTAAATCTAATTTAATTAAATAATCATGCCAAGCATAATTACTATTCACATCGCTAACGAATTAATTCTAAATTAACTCATTTGCCCGAATTAAAATCTAATTTTAATTCCGTGTCGAAATCCAATTTCGTTTAATATATCGAATATATTATTTTAGCTGATTAATTCCAAAATAATTGTTCTCTCTCTAAATGATATTTTATCCCAGATAAAATATCTACGTAATTAATCAAGATTAATTTTCTCTCTCATCTAATTAATCCCAGATTAATAAAGTGTGAGTCATACATCATCGGTGAATCTTCGGGAAGCGACCCATGAGATCCCCCGATATGTTGGTAGTAAATCCCATCGTCGGACTATCCGAACATATAAGTACCTCGTACTATGTTTGTACCGATTTACAAGACAAGGTTGGCTTCTAGCAAAGCGCCATGCCTACCCCATTCTCCAGAAATATCCTTACAGGAATATAGTGATCTGTATCAGGCGTAGTATACGTAGTTTTATGTATTTCGATCCAGCATCGGATGATCACATGCAAGGTCTGGGGCTGGTACAGTGTCTGTCCCGTAAGAGCATATATCGGATGACTAGCAACTTGTCTCTTTATAATCGGATAATCATGACCTGGTCATACTATCCCGATGGTTGCAACCCTTTAGAGAACCAGTTCTCTATCCCTGCGCGATCATCATCTCCATATGACTAGAGTGACACTTCCGTCTTGACATCACACCCAACACACTATGATTCTCGATATACCCAGAAGAGGCATACACAGAAACCGGTTAAAGCCCTGGACGACCAAAACCAAAGCATATTGATTATCGCAAGTATTAGCCTGTGCTGACGCCTAGCTCAACTGCTAACAAAACTATATCTAATCTAATTAGATTTATTATTGACCCAGATGGCTTCTATTGCTTCCTCAGCTGCAGCAATAACCTGCATTTATTGTTTATTCGGTAACAGTATCTTGCTTGGAAGATTTCCAGCTCACTGTTCCGTTATTCAAACTATATAGTAACGTTTGCGACTTATAGTCGTTTTTATCGGTTTTGAAACTTGCTACAGTGATCCCAGTCACTTCAAGTTCTCCATCTTCATAGTATAAGACAGCATCCTTAGTTCTCTAAGATACTAAGTATGTTCTTAACATCAATCCAGTGAGTATCACTTGGATTGGCCTGTTTTGTGAATCCATATGCTCAAAGCGTATGAGACACCAGGTCACATACATTTTTCAATATACGAGTTCTCGGAGAGTTTTAATAACTTCAAGTCTATCCCAAATCTTTATTCCTATAATAAAGGTTGTTTCTCCCAAGAATTCTACATAGAATTTTCTTGAATGCCAAGCTTTCACCGATTTTTATATGGGAATATCATTTCCAAGAAATGACATATATTATCATTATTTAGGACAGTCACTTTCAGTGCGCTCCCACTAACCTCTTTATATACATAAGAATCATTTCATTTTGAATTAAATCATAAACCATTAATATCACATCAAAACGATAATTCTAAGAACCTAATGCTTACTTCAATCCAAACATGGATCGAATGACCTGCAAACCTTGTTTGCTAGTTTTGGTACGACAAAACCGTCAGGATGTTGTAAACATCCTCCAAAAGTTTCCTTTTCAGAAAAGCGATTTTGACGTTCAACTGTCATATTTCATAAATGAAACATCCAGCATCAGCAAGCATTATCCAAATGAATTTACCATGGAAACAAGTAAAATGTTTCGTTGTAATCAATACAATGTTGATAACGATACCTTTCATCTACAAGCCTAGCTTAGTACGTTGGTATGTTGCCATCCATGTATGTCTTCCTAGAAGACTGATATAGTACCAATAGGCACAATGTCTTGTGGTACATCAACTAGTGTCTAAACATAGTTGGTATCCATGGAATCCATTTCGGACATCATGGCACTTTGCTATAATAGGAAATCCATACCTTGCATCGCTTCCTTAAACGTAGTCATTTGTCTTCCTTAATAAGATTGACATCTTTATGAGGTGAGATCAGAAACCCATACCCCAGGGTTGTTTTCTGACTCTCTCCGTCCTACGCGGTTCTTGTGTATTCGAAGATTATGGAATAGTTTCATCCTTGATGAACTATTGTGTTCCACTAAGATTCGGTGCCTTTGAATAGTATTACTCCGACTTTCATCGAGTTTTACTATCCTCCCACTTACCACTGCATATCAGTATTCCTCTTAGGAAAATCGTATGGTGAGCAACAATTACATTGTTCTCTTGTGAGTTGTATAAGTACTATACTTAAGTATCCCTAGGATAACCTACAATTAGCACTTACCCAATTTGGTTTTTGTTTGGTATCATCCAAACATATGCCTAGCCTCCCAAATTATTAGGAATAAGAAACCCGGTTTATTTCATGTTCATATCTAATATGAAATCTGTCAAACAGATTATTATGGAACCTTATTCAAAATAAGTTCTGCACTGTTTATGCTTATCCGTTGAAGGAAATGGTAGCTCAGAGTGACTCATGATTAACCTTATCATGTCCAACAAAATTCGAATTATCCAGTTGGGTCACACCATCAAATTGACGTGTTTCAGGAGGAGTCCTCATTTGAAAGAATACTATACTCTTTCAAGTATACTAGAAACTTATTGCTTAAGAAATTTCCATTACGGTCTTACAGTGAAGGTTTAATACTTTAGCCGATCTGTCTGTCTATTCGTGTCGAAACTCTAAAAGTTTCCGATTTGTGTTTCAAAAGAAACACTTAACCATAACGCGATGCCACATCCGTAAAGGTCACGAAATATTCATATCCAGCTCTAGCCTAGCTAGATATGGGCCCACTTGCTTCACAATGAATTAGGGCTAACAGATCGGTGGCATTTGCACTTTTACCAAGTAAATAGTGTTTTAGGCACTTTGCCCAATAAACTAGATTCGTAGATTTTATTTGAATAGAATCAAATCAGTCCGAGTACCCACTCTTTGAAAGTGTGGATATACGAGTCTTTTTTAATTGTGTCCCAGACAATAATGCCACAATATGTTTCATCTGATCAAATCAGTTTGAGCTATTTATTTGTCATGTTCAGTGTTTGAGATTTATTTATATTTAAAAAATAAATTATGTTATTCACATCTAACGTGATTATCTCAATTTCATTTTTATATAATAAAACACTTTAGTGTTCTAAAATATAAAGGTACATCCGTAACGGATTAAACTCGATATATAGATAATGTTTATAGTCAAACTAGTTACATTATAACAGTTTCCAAATTTAGGTGCATACCCGAGGGTAGTTCTTAAACTTGGGTATCTACGGTTAAAACAGTGACTTTCGTCTCGTTTCCAATTCGCAGATTAATCTCATCTGAAGTCAGTAACCTGCTCATAGCAGATTCTGCACATCAGTACATATATTTATATACCACTATTTAGTATCTAAAATCCAATTTTAATACTAGTAGTGAACATTTTATGACAAATATATTTGAAGTTAGAGCCTAGCCCCATATTCTATTCCTTAATGTCTGCTTTGTCCAAACGGCAGTCACGCTTCAGCGATCCCGTTTGCCACAATTTAGGCAGAAATTTTGGGATAGTCATTTATCTTCCCAGAAGATTATAATGATTTTGCCTTTGCCATTTTCAATACTATAGAAGCTTTTGGCCTAGCCTTGGCCTTCTGGAATATCGAAGTAAGGTGCGCCTTGCGCTAATTGCCTTATTGTAAAGTTTGGGTTTGTCTCATTGAGAATAGCCATTAACTTTCCAAGAGTTATTTATTGCAATTTAGTACTTCTAAAATCTAAGTATAGATTTATGAAGATTCTTCAATTTCGATATCATATTTTAAGGATCTAATCCTTAGTTCTGATTAAGAAATTAAGGAGTCTATTTGACAAGTGTAATTGATTAAGCATTAAAGTTATCATCACATAAATCTTCCAAAGATTATTGTAGGACACAGAACTTGGGCGACACATGCTGTTCTAGACTCAGGGCCTAGTTGAGAGTACGGAGTAGTCCGCGGGGAACTAAACCGGAGAATAATGGAGTCGCCACCCGGTGTGAACTGGGACAAAGGTTTAAGGCCGCACTCACCCCTCGCAAGGGAAGACCTCAAACCGTTGGGTTTGGAATGGTCCCTTACTTATGTCATTGTGATGATATAATTTGTGCAATAAATCGACCGCATCTACTCAGTAATCATGTTCATAGGTCACTTAGATCTAATATGCTTCCGCTAAATAAATCCTAATCTAAGTTTGCATGCTTGAAAGTAAGTCGTTAAACACAAACACGCAATATCACACTTCGAACATATTGAGCCATCAAACCAACAAAACAAATAATTATTTAAACATGAATATAAACTAAACTAAATATCATGCGTAAAAAGAATATAATCATGCTTTAAAATTAAATAACGAAACTAAATTAAATCATGCTTAAAATAATAAATAAACAACCTAGAACTATAACATGCTCAAATACAAATTTGGATGAGACGAGATAAGTGAATCTTAAGTGGTACGTGGCATTGTATCCCGAGTGCAGACCATACTACCGTCCATTCGGAATCGGCTATGGAATTTACGTCCGGGTTTCCATCCGATATACCACAAAAGGGAACACATGTCCCGCTCATCCAACAATCAAATCATTCCTCAAACGACTCTCATGCAATTATATATCAAAAATAAATAAAATAAAATGAAAGAGGATAAGAAAAAGGGTGCCCTCAGGTCTAACCTCTTTTGTCGTCTCAAGAAAAGGCGTTACACGTCCGTTGGAAGGGCGAATGATCCGATACTTTTCCGATTTGTTTGCTCAATGTTTTTCCTCATTGTTTTTATGCTTGGGCTGCTGTTTTAAGTCCGTTTTGCTGCTGTTTTGCTGCTGCGTTTCAGGTCACTGTTTTGGTCGATTAGTGGACTGTTTCGGGTGATTTGGGTGGCCAAAAGGGTGCGGTTTTTGATGATTTTTTAGGGGAGTCTTGTGCAGCTTTTTAGTGCAGTTTTAAGGTGTTTCGGGGACTGTTTTAAGGTCTAAAATCACTGAAAAAACGTTCAGGTCAGTGGGCTGATTTGTGGCAGTAAAAGTGCAGTGTAGTGAGTGTTTTCTGGGCTATTTTGGGCGTTGAATGGGGGCTGTGTGTGGGGGTTGATTTGTGTGACTTTGGGGCAATATTTGGGGCTGTTTCAAGGCTTGTTTAGGGGCTGTGAATGGTGGCTAAGGTGCGGCAAAATGGGGGTTTGTTTAGGGTTTGGGCGTGAATGGTGTAAGGGATCAAGGGGAGAGGCGGCAATGGGGGATGTTCTTGGCTTGATGATTCGGTAATGGAGGCTTGAAGGAGGTGCTTGGGCATGAAACAAGAGGGCTTGGGCGAGTGTCTTAGGCGTGTGAGAGAGGTATATGAGCTAGGGTTGTGAATGGGGGTGAAGGCCTCTTTTTATAGGCAAAGAGAGAAAACTTTCCTAATTTGAAGAGGAAAGAATCTCCTAATTGGTGTCTAACAAGGAATGGATCTCCTAATTTGGATTTGTGATTGGATTTGATTTGGTAGGGATTTGATTTGATTTTTTTTTTTTTATTTAGGTAAGGATTTTACAAGATTTGAACATGTGATTAATATGCATATACCTAAATAAGAAGGCCTTGGGCGTGAATCACATCCCTTGGGCATAGGCTTGGTTTGACTTGGGTATTTTGGGTTTGGTTTGGGTTTGGTTTGGGATATGGGCCTTAGGTAAGCTTTGAAACGGAAGTCCAACAAGCAGCCAAAGCTAAACAACACAGATAAAATCCAACAAAATTCTATTTTCCAACTTTACCCTTCCAACATCTGTTTCCCGTGGCTTTCATGACTAAAGAGGTAGTTGTCTCCATACGAGACTCATCATCGGGCTGATATGCAAAAATGTAATGCCTACAGTCGCCCCCACTTTGATGGGACTTGGGTAGTGTGTGACAATGACAATCCTATCAAAGTACATGCAATGCATTTTTACTTACCTAGCTCGCTAGCTGCCACTTGACTTGTCGTGCTGTGTTGAGTTGATGTGATGAAGTCCATTCCCGAATTGCCATTGTGTTGGTTCATTCCCGAACCGATCTCCATTCCTGGAGTGTTGCGGGGATGTGATTTGATGAAGTCCATTCCCGAACTGTCACCGTGTTGTGATCCATTCCCGAACCGATCTCCATTCCCGGAGTTTTGCAGTGATATGATGTGATGAAGTCCATTCCCGAACTGTCACCGTGTTGTGGTCTATTCCCGAACCGATCTCCATTCCCGGAGTGTTGCTGTGATATGATGTGATGAAGTCCATTCCCGAACTGTCACCGTGTTGTGGTCCATTCCCGAACCGATCTCTATTCCCGGAGTGTTGCTGTGATGTGATGTGATAAAGTCCATTCCCGAACTGTCACCGTGTTGTGGTCCATTCCCGAACCGATCTCCATTCTCCGAGTGCCATTCCCGGCGTGCCATTCTCGGCGTGCTCATTCCCGAGCGGTCCATTCCCGGACTGTCCATTCCCGGACTATATCTCCATTCTCGGAGTGCCATTCCTAGCGTGCCATTCCCGGCGTGCTCATTCCCGAGCTGTCCATTCCCGAACTGTCCATTCCCGGACTATATATCCATTCTCAGAGTGCCATTCCCGGCGTGCCATTCCCTGCGTGCTCATTCCCGAGGTTTCCATTCCCGGACTATCCATTCCCGGACTATATCTCCATTCTCTGAGTGCCATTCCCGGTGTGCCATTCCCGGCGTGCTCATTCCCGAGCTGTCCATTCCCGAACTGTCCATTCCCTGACTATATCTCCATTCTCGGAGTTCCATTCCCGGTGTTCCTTTTCCGGCGTGCTCATTCCCTAGCTGTCCATTCCCGGACTGTCCATTCCCTGACTATATCTCCATTCTCGGAATGCCATTCCCGGCGTGCTCATTCCCGAGCTGTCCATTCCCGAACTGTCCATTCCCGGATTATATCTCCATTCTCGGAGTGCCATTCCCGGCGTGCCATTCCCTACGTGCTCATTCCTGAGCTATCCATTCCCGGACTGTCCATTCCCGGACTATATCTCCATTCTCGGAGTGCGATTCCCGGCGTGCTCATTCCCGAGCTGTCCACTCCCGGACTGTCCATTCCCGGACTATATCTCCATTCTCGGAGTGCCATTCCTGGTGTGCCATTCCCGGCAGAAACTGTTCTGATGTAATATGGGCCTCACCCCCAGAATGCCATACTCGGTAGAAATAAATACTGATGATTTCTCTCAGCACATTACAATTCCTCTCACAATATAATCTTTGATAACTAGATATATTTTCGTCCTCAACGAATGCTTGGTGTCAAAGCCAGAGAATCTTCAAAGTACTCGATATGCTCAACTCCGATCGTCTGAAAAGGTGATCCGAACTAGACTCCTTAGTGTGTGTGTACCAATGACCTTTCCAGCTTATTCCTCGAGCAAGCCAATTTGATGATTGCGCTTCGGAGAATCGGACCGGTGGGTCTAACCAACGTGAATGTCTTAATCACATTCTGTGATTACTTCAGCATACTCAATATGATATGGTCTCTTGCGTTTCACTCTTGTCTCTTTATTCTCATTTGAAACTTTTTCCTTTTCTTTTCTCTCTTTTTTTTCTCTTTTTTTCTGACCCACCTACCCATTAAGGTAGCATTTCTCCTCATGGTAGTCCTAATACTCGCCCATGGGTAGCTTCACGCTTATCGGTAATAGGTGGTCTTTTTCTTTTCTATTCTTTTTATCGTCGAGACATTTCTTTTATTTCTGACCATATCATATATCGTAGCGTCCGTAATCCATGGTGGACATTTAGGCGAACGGTCATTCACCGATCCACCATCTCTTCAGCTAGTCATCTCATCAACTACTCAGGCCTCCGCTGTTGGAATCTCATATTCAAGTGCTTTGTGAGTCTAATCAAGATCAATCTATTCAGCATACCGGCGAAGAACACTTACATCACTTATTGCTTCTAAGGCTTCTCCCTATAGCACACAATGTCATCGCCGGACATATATAGAATTACCAAAGACTTCTTTCTCACTCCTTTTTTTCTTTTCTTTTTTTTTTCCACTCACTCAAAGGAATTCTTCCTCTCTACTGCTGACCATGTGGGCTTCGCCCCCGGGATCCATACATGAAACTCAAACTCAAAATGGGCCTCAGCCCTCAAATCACCATCTGAATCTTAACACCAATATGGACCTCAGCCCCAGGATTTCTGCCCAAATTCAATACAGTGCTTTCACTGTTTCTGATTGGCTTGTCTCTGCCGTTGTCACTTTTCTGTCTTCGAAACCTGTGAATACAAAACACAAAACGCAAAACATAAAAAAGAATGCAATAATGGGTTATATGTATGTATGCATGCATGAGTTTTCTTTATCCCGTCGGGTTAGGTCTTATGCGGGTGACTATCCAGTCTTCTGTCCCTCAAGCAAAATACAGCTTTAATCTATCAACATTGATGGGCTCGGTGAACTCATTCCCTTCCAAGTCTGACAACCTCACCGCTCCGTTTCCCATTACTTTCTGAACAATGTATGGTCCTTCCCAATTCGGTCTAAACTTTCCTCTCGGGTCTGTTGTTGATGGCTTCGACTGCTTAAGCACGAGATCACCTTTCTTGATCTTGGTAGGCCGCACCTTCTAGTTGAACGCTCGAGCTAGCCTCTTCTGATAGATATGCATGTGATGCAAGGACTTCATCCTTTTCTCATCCATCAGAGCCAACTGTTCAAACCTTTGCGAGGTCCACTCTCGTTCAGGCAATTCTACTTCTGCTAATACCCACATGGACTGGATCTTCATCTCCACCGGCAGTACCGCTTCCATCCTATAGATCAAAGAATATGGCGTGGCTCCTGTTGCCGTTCTCACAGATGTTCTATATCCCCACAAGGCGTATGGTAGCTTGTCAGCCCAGTCCTTGTAATTCTCAGTCATCTTTGCCAAGATTGTCTTTATCGTCTTGTTGGCTGTCTCGACTGCCCCATTAGCTTGCGGCTTGTATGGTGAGGACTTGTGATGGCCGATTCCATATTTTTGTAGCATCGCATTGGTCTCTCCTTGAAATTGGACTCCATTGTCCGTGACCACATGATGCGGCATACCATACCAGCAAATGAGATTCCGGGCTATAAACTTCACCATCTGTTTTACTGTAACATTGCGGAAGGATTCGGCTTCCACCCACTTTGAGAAGTAGTCTACGGCCACTACTATAAAGCGATGCCCATTTGATGCATTCGGTCGAATCTCTCCGATCATATCTATTCCATAAGCTGAGAAAGGCCATGGCTCTGACAGCTCGTGTAATTCTGTGTGCGGCAAGTGATTCAAATTACCGTGTGCTTGACAATCGTGACACCGTTTTACCAGCTTCGCACAGTCGGCTTCCATGGTTGACCAGTAAAAGCCTTGTCTCACGATCTTGCAAGACAAGTTCAATCCTTTCATATGCGGCCCACAAACTCCCGCATGTACTTCTTCCATCACCTTTGAGCTTCTTCTCTCTTCAAGCATTTTAGCTGAATCCCATTTGCCTGACTCTTGTAGAGTTCTCCTTCAGGATCACATACTGAGAAGCTAACTTCTGAATGGCCACTCGGTCTTTTCTGTTTGCTTCCTCTGGGAATTCCCCACGCTCCAAATACATCTGTATATCATAATACCAAGGCTTCCCATCATCAACTTCCACCTCCAAGATTCTACCTATCTCATATACTGGCTTACTTGCCATTGTCAACACAAGCGGTCTCATCACCAGTTTCTCTGGATTTTCACAAGTTGCGGCCAGTGTTGCCAATGCATCTGCCATCTGATTCTCCTCTCTCGACAAATGCTGAAATTTACAATCGGGGATAGTTTGTGCCAGACTTCTGAGATGGAACAAGTACGGCTTCAACCGTTCTTCTTTTAGCTCCCATTCTCCTTACATCTGTCGGATCACCAACATTGAGTCTCCGAAAACTTCAACGTTCCTAGCTCTCAAGGCTATCAATATCGTCAATCCGAATGCACATGCTTCATACTTAGCCATGTTATTAGTCACCACGAATGTTAACCTCTTGGCCATAGGTAGGGTTTCTCCCTCGGGGGTTACTATTACAATCTCGATTCCTGCTCCTTTGTAATTCACTGTTCCGTCAAAGTACATCTTCCACCATTGGACTACTATAGCTTGGATTTTCTTGTCGGGGAACTCAAACTTATACTGACCTCCCTCAATAGGTTGCAGTGCCAAGAATTCTGCCATGGCTCGCCTTTTGATTACCTTGGAGGTGAGGTATTCGATGTCAAATTCAATCAGCAGCACTAACCATCTGCCCAACTTCCCAACCAGCGAGGGCACTGAGTGCAAGTACTTCAAATGATTCTCCTTTACTACTACTTGGATCGTGTAAGATTGGAAGTAGTGTCGTAACTTTCTGGACGCCCATACCACTGCTAAACAAATCTTCTCCACCTCCTGATAACGGGCCTCGTACGGAAGCAGTTTCTTGCTGAGATAGTAGACAACATGCTCTACTTCTGTCTCATCAGCTTGTACCATCATCGCCCCTAGGGCTTCGGGTTCAATCGCCAGATAGAGAACCAATGGTTTTCTTTGTCTAGAAGGTTTTAGAACGGGAGGCTTCACCAAATATTCTCTGATCTTTTCAAAGGCTTCCTGACACTTCTCATTCCACTGCACTGGCTGATCTTTCCTTAGCAACTTGAAGATAGGTTTGCACACCAAAGTCAGCTTGGCGATGAAACGGCTGATATCCTGGATTTTTCCAAGGAATGCCCTAACATCCTTTTCAGTATTTGGTGCCGGCATCTCAGTAATGGCCTTAATCTTTTCGGGATCCACTTCTATTCCGCCCATTCCAACTATATGGCCGAGCAGCTTTCCTGATGTTACTCCGAAAACGTACTTCTTGGGATTCAGCCGCAAGTTGTACTTATCCACTCGTTCAAGGAACTTTTCCAACGCTTCAATGTGCTTCTCCCTCGTTTCAGACTTGACCATCATGTCATCCACATACACCTCAATCTCCTTATGTATGAGGTCATGAAACAGACTAGTGGCCATCCGCTGATATATGGCTCCGGCATTCTTAAGCCCAAATGGCATCACCTTATAGCAATAAGTACCTCATTCTGTGACAAAGCCAGTCTTGTGCTTATCCTTTTCGGCAATGAGCACCTGATTATACCCTGAAAACCCATCCGCGAATGAGTACATGGCTGACAATGCTGCACTATCCACAAGCACATCAATATGCGGCAAAGGAAAGTCATCCTTTGGGCATGCCTTGTTAAGATCTCTATAGTCGACACACATTCTGACCTTGCCGTCTTTCTTCGGTACAGGCACAATGTTGGCCAACCATTCGGGGTATTTCACTACTTCCAGGAATCCCACATCTATTTGCTTCTTGACCTCTTCCCTGACTTTCTCGGCCCACTCAGGTCTCATCCTTCAGAGCTTTTGCTTTACCGGCTTCATGTTCAGGTAAGTCGGTATCGCATGTTGGGCTATACTTCTATCGACACCAGACATGTCTTCGTAAGACCAAGCAAACACTTTGGCGTATTTTACCAACATTCTTCTTCCATTCTTCCGCTCTTCAACGGTAACTTCCCTCGCAATAAGAATTTCCTTGGGATTCTCGGTTGTCCCAAGGTTGAAGGTGTTTGTCTTGGTGGAGTTGATATCGAATATACTTAGATCATGCAAGGTAAAAAGAGAAGACTCATCCAAGTAAGCGAAATTATTGTCTTTATTGCCAACAATAGAAGGAGTACACTCAAATATCCTCCTCATCTATAGGTATTTCCTCCTCTACAACAAGATCATTCTCAGGTTTCTTCTTCTCATCTAGGTTCAAGGTCTCTAGCTTCATAAGTTCCTCTTCCCACTTTTCATCATCTTTCTTTTCTTCTCTAACCAACGACTTTCCTCCCAATAGGTCCTGGAAGATCTCAAACCCGGGCACCACTATCCCGTTCACCTCCACTGGTTCAGGTTCCCCCTGATATCCCAAGGCTTTAACAAAGCACTCCATCAGCTTTAGCCCTTTATTCTTGACCTTGGGCTTGTCCTCATTAGAACGGTATCCCAACCCTTCTGAGTATTCTACCCTTTTAAATCTGGTAGTGCTGAGCCTTGGCCAGGCTCGAATTTCATCTTCTCCATAATTCGGGCTACCTTGGGATCTACCCACTCCCCAAAAGTCGCTGACACTTAGAACCTTGTGAAAGGTTGTATTTCCAAAGCGGATACGGCATTATCCACCTCGGCTCGGATAATGACAATTTTCCCATCATAAGGGAATTTGATCATCTGATGCAAAGTAGAGGTCACGCCCCCAAGCTTATGGAACCAGGCCTTCCCAACAACAAGGCAAAAGTGGCTGGGATGTCCAGCACAGTGAACTCCACTTCATCCTCCACTGGACCAACCTTGACTATTACGGCAAAAGTACCATCGACTCCTCGCTTGCTATCATCATAGGCTTTTATAGTCATATTCGAGGGATTCAAATCTGTTGGCTTTACACCCAGCCTGGCCAAGATCTTTAATGGGCACACATTGATGGATGAGCCGTCATCCACCATCACACAAGAAGTCCTATTTCCCATTACTTCAGCTCGGATAAAGAGGGGCTTATTGTGATTTCTCCCTTCAGCCGGGAGCTCCTCATCAGAGAAGGTTATCTGTACGGCCTCCTTCTGCACTAATCCCACAAACATAGCCGGATTAGCATCTTCTAGTATTACTATTTTACTCAGGGCTTCCACTATAGCCCACTGGTGTTCTCCGGATGCACACAATAATTCTCAGATGCTCAGATGTGCCCGAGTCTTCTTCAACTGCTGCAGCACTATCCCACCCTCGGCTTTCTCAATATTATCGGTTACCTCATGACCTTCCTCCAGGACTTCCTTTCCCTTCTCTTTCTCAGTAGCATCATTATAGAAACGACCACTTCGGGTCATACCTTTCACTTCTTCCTCATCGCCATTTGAGAAATCCTCCAAGAAATTCTTCTTCTGCTCCACTTCATCTTCACTATTATCCCAGATCCCCAGGCAGAAGGCTTGCTGGTCAAGGGTTTTGAGGACAAGGTTTTATGGTAGTCCGGAATTTATCATGTAGGTAGGTGGAGAAACTGAGTGATAATTGGGTAGGGGATTACGGTGAGTGTTTGGTTGCTCTTTTTCTGGGTCAGGGATTTTTCAGGAGTCTATCAGGTCTTGGATTTCATGGCGAAGGCGGGTGCAATTATCTCTGTCATGGCCATGATGTTGGTGGAAATGGCAGTAATGGTTAATGTCTAGGTTTGATGGGGGAGGATTTGGGAGTGGTCTGGTTTCCAAAGGCTTTAGCAGTCCTTGTTTTACTAACTTTTCCAGCACTTTAGACAAGGGCCTGCCTAGGTTAGAGAAACGCCTGTTCTTTATAGCCGCAACCTCCGCGGTAGCAGGTCTGGTTCCTAAGGATCCTCCAACAGCTCTTCTATTCAGATTATAGAACTTCCTATTCTCGGCCTCTTCCTCCTCAATATCCATAACGGTTTCCCTCAGCTGCCGAAAGTCCACGATCATTGAGGTCATTCTTCTCAACTTCCCATAGATCGAGGGCTTTGTTTCCTTAATGATCATCTTTATCTGATCTTTCTCCGATGGCCTCGTCTGCATCTTTAGTAATTGGCCCCTCCATCGATCCACATACTCCTTAAAACTCTCCTCCGGTCTTGTTTGACATTCTCCAGGTCACGGAGGGACAGGTCAATTTCCAGATCAGTGACATATTGCTTTAGGAAGGCGTCAACCAACTCCCTCCAATCTTCCTTCACTTGCTTCTCCAAACTATGGTACCATACCACATGAGCTCCCTCAAGCGACATTCTAAACATTTTATGGACCTGACGTTGTGACAAACCTACCGAACTCATCACCGAGACATACTTCCTCAAGTGGACTCTCGGGTCTCCGTTCGCGTTGAACTTAGCAATACCAGGCATTTTGAAGTGGGCGGGCAACTGCTCCTCGAAACTCATAGTATCATAGTCCAACAAGTCCTCATTTTTTCCCTTCAACTTTCGAGTAACCGTTTCCATTTGGTCACGGAGCTTTTGCATCTCAGCCTAAGTCCCAGCTATTCTCCCAGCAGCGTACTGGGCCAGATCATCATCAAATACCGGAGCATCATCATTCAATCCATTCGGAGGGCTCTCCCGCCTCTCGTTCTCAGATCCTGCCGCAGCGCGGGGCACATCCATATTAGATACGGCAGCAGTCAGAGCTTGTAGTTGTTCAGTCATCTTGGTGAAGTTAGCTTCCATCTAATCCATTCTAGACCCCTCGTTGACGGATTCACTCATATATGCTGAAGGTCTTTTGACTAATCTCCCCTCTTCTCTAACCCAACGGGAATCTATGTTGCCTCTTTTAAGGCCACGTGTCAGTGCATATGTGTGTGATGCATGTAATATATAAAATTATAAAAAAAAACTTTAAACTACTTGGCCCATTATCATTTTAAAGTATTCAATCATGCCATCGCGTAGTGCAAACTTGTCCCAGTTGAAAAGGCCCAAGAGGTTTACACTTTGCGGTGATATGGCTAAATGACTTCAAATGATAAGAGGGCCTATCCACAAAATGGCCCACCGGCATTCTAGAAGCTTTTGGCCAAACTGTCAGAAGACACAAACTTGTCCCAGTTTAAATGGCCCAACAGGTTCATACCCTTTGAAAAAAGGTCCAACTGGATCCAAATGACGGCGGTCCACCACATATAATTATAAGATGACTAAATACAGGTTCTTTATGGCTAAGGTTCACGAGTGGGTTCATGGGGCGCGGACAAAGGCTCTCACTGACGAAAGTTTGCTCACGACTAGGACTCCCCACTCAATGGTTCAAACGACCAAGTGAGTGCACCTTTATTATACCTTACGGTACGTGCCAACGAGTTATGGTGTTTGACTGACTGTCGAATGGACTTCCCATTGTAGATTCCCCAGAGGGAGGGTGGAGTGAGGCTCTCTTAAGTACCCTAGCCTCTTAGGCTCTTATCGCTTGGTGACAGGAATAAACAACGAGTCCTCCAAACTAGTCTATCACAACAAGCTATGGCTAATGATCATCTAGGTGCCTTCACAGCTTTTCCTCGAAAGGTAGTGAATGAAGGAAGACACCCAACCATCACCTAGCTTCAACTAAGCCTTTGATTAACCCCATCAACCCACTACAGACACGGTAAGCTAATGCACAAATTATACACAACACAAGACATGATTTCGAGGCCGATTCTCTATCCCCAGTGGAGTCGCAAGACTGTAGGACACAGAACTTAGGCGACGCATGTTGTTCTAGACTCAGGGCCTAGTTGAGAGTACGGAGTAGTCCGCGGGGAACTAAACCGGAGAATAATGGAGTCGCCACCCGGGGTGAACCGGGACAAAGGTCTAAGGCCGCACTCACCCCTCACAAGGGAAGACCTCAAACCGTTGGGTTCGGAATGGTCCCTTACTTATATCATTGTGATGATATAATTTGTGCAATAAATCGACCGCATCTACTCAGTAATCATGTTCATAGGTCACTTAGATCTAATATGCTTCCGCTAAATAAATCCTAATCTAAGTTTGCATGCTTGAAAGTAAGTCTTTAAACAACAAACATGCAATATCACACATCGAACATATTGAGCCATCAAACCAACATAAACAAATAATTATTTAAACATGAATATAAACTAAACTAAATATCATGCGTAAAAAGAATATAATCATGCTTTAAAATTAAATAACGAAACTAAATTAAATCATGCTTAAAATAATAAATAAACAACCTAGAACTATAACATGCTCAAATACAAATTTGGATGAGACGAGATACGTGTATCTTAAGTGGTACGTGGCATTGTATCCCGAATGCAGACCATACTACCGTCCATTCGGAATCGGCTATGGAATTTACGTCCGGGTTTCCATCCGATATACCACAAAAGGGAACACATGTCCCGCTCATGCAACAATCAAATCATGCCACAAACGACTCTCATGCAATTATATACAAAAATAAATAAAATAAAACGAAAGAGGATAAGAAAAAGAGTGCCCTCAGGTCTAACCTCTTTTGTCGTCTCAAGAAATGGCGTTACACGTCCGTTGGAAGGGGGAATGATCCGATACTTTTCCGATTTTTTTGCTCAATGTTTTTCCTCGTTGTTTTGATGCTTGGGCTGCTGTTTTAAGTCCGTTTTGCTGCTGTTTTGCTGCTATGTTTTAGGTCACTGTTTTGGTCGATTAATGGACTGTTTCGGGTGATTTGGGAGGCCAAAAGGGTGCTGTGCAGTTTTTTCGTGCAGTTTTTAGGTGTTTCGGGGACTGTTTTAAGGGCTAAAATCACTGCAAAAACGTTCAGGTCAGTGTGCTGATTTGTGGCAGTAAAAGTGCAGTGCAGTGAGTGTTTTCTAGGCTATTTTGGGCGTTGAATGGTGCTGTGTGGGGGGGTTGATTTGTGCGACTTTGGGGCAATGTTTGGGGCTGTTTCAAGGCTTGTTTAGGGGCTGTGAATGGTGGCTAAGGTGCGGCAAAATGGGGGTTTGTTTAGGATTTGGGCGTGAATGGTGTAAGGGATCAAGGGGAGAGGCGGCAATGGGGGATGTTCTTGGCTTGATGATTCGGAAATAGAGGCTTGAAGGAGGTGTTTGGGTGTGAAACAAGAGGGCTTGGGTGAGTGTCTTAGGCGTGTGAGAGAGGTATATGAGCTAGGGTTGTGAATGGGGGTGAAGGCCTCTTTTTATATGCAAAGAGAGAAGACTTTCCTAATTTGAAGAGGAAAGAATCTCCTAATTGGTGTCTAACAAGGAATGGATCTCCTAATTTGGATTTGTGATTGGATTTGATTTGGTAGGGATTTGATTTGATTTCTTTTATTTAGGTAAGGATTTTACAAGATTTGAACATGTGATAAATATGCATATACCTAAATAAGAATGACTTGGGCGTGAATCACATCCCTTGGGCATGGCTTGGCTTGACTTGGGTATTTTGGGTTTGGTTTGGGTTTGGTTTGGGTTTTGGGCCTTAGGTAAGCTTTGAAACGGAAGTCCAACAAGCAGCCGAAGCTAAACAACTCAGATAAAATCCAATAAAATTATATTTTCCAACTTTTCCCTTCCAACATCTGTTTCCCGCGGCTTTCATGACTAAAGAGGTAGTTGTCTCCATACGAGACTTATCATCGAGCTGATATGAAAAAATGTGATGCCTACAATTATGCTCTACTATTTGCTTAACTCCGGGCTTAGGCCTAATATGTTATTTTATCAAAAAGTAACTTATTAGTTTACATGACCATCCTGAAATTATTCCCAATTTGAAATTTAAATCATTTAAATACATTTTCCCTAGGATTATGTTTTAAATGTCAATCTTTCAATTCCTATCTTGATTCTAATAGTCCAACTATTTAATCAACGATTTAGGTACTATTTATTATAATGATTATTATAGTCCAACTATTTAATCAACTATAATTTAATAGATTGAATACAGTCCAACTGTTTTATTAAAACAACGATTAAATATTAGTCCAACTAATATTTAATTTATTTGACGAATGATATTTGATTTGAGCGCGTATGTCAAGTAATTAAATGATATTGCAAATTAAATTCTTGCCTCCCACTATTTTTCGGCGAGCCTCTAACCCTCTGTCAAGTACTCGGGAAACCTTGTTTCCTAGTGGGCTAGGATCCCGTTGAATATCACACAATATTGACTTTGGCCAATAAATTGTATGATAATTAACTAGGTAGATCTCTAAGATCAATTGGATCCCATCCAATTCCTAGATCCAGTAGGGGGGACATCCAAGTCCGAAACATATATCTTATGTATGCCAATATATCCAATATATTGCCTAACCTTTTTACTCTGAATCAACTAAGCCTTGGCTTTGGCACAACAAACTTAGTGATCCCAGTTAAGCGGAACCCATTGACCATGGCGATGGATACTATACACATTAGTCCTAGATCAAATCTCTTTCTTTCCTCTCTCCCGCTAGCACAAGTATTTGCTTCTACCCGTTACACTACACTTTTAAAGAAACCTCATTTACATTGAGGGGAATTGGTGAGAAGAGAATACAAAGAATAAGTAGGTAATAAGGCTGGACACGCAAGTCCAATTAATAAATTCAAAATTATTACAATAATTTCTAAAATTGCCCAACCCATCTAATTTCATCTGATATGCATTATTCATGCATCGTAACCATGTATTCACACAAGCATGTTATCAATCAATCTAATCAAATTAATTAATCTGATAATTAATTACCATCCAATGTTCAAACAACAATTTGATTTTGCTCGAGTCAAACTCGTTTTGTGAATAAGTACTCAAAGTACGAATTCTCGAATTAAGTTAAACTACAACATTAAATCCAATTTAACTTGTATTTAATACTAATCCACTATTTAATTCCAAATTAAATATTACCCTTTATTAAGAAACTTTACGACTTAAATTCCTAATTTAATCGTTACGGGTCTTAAAGCCCGATTAATGTCCAACGTTAATTTAATTAAAGTCCAATGGGCTTTCAATTAATTTCTTAAGGCGTGGAATTTTGGTCAACTCGGGTCAAACCCAATAACCAAAGCCCAATCCGGGAATAACCCCATAAGCTTAGAAATCAATTTAGGACCATTAGACCCAATTAAAGTTTAAAGGTCCATTTGTCGCATTTGGACTTTATAGAAGTGGTTTTAGGCGCAATTGGATCGAACCAATTTAGCCTAAACCCAATAACCACTTTCAAGCCCAATTTCCAAAATTGGCCCAATTAATTAAATCATAAAAATCCAATTTCATAATCTAATTAACCTAAAGTGTATAGCATAATCAATTACATAAATCAACATTTCCAAATCATCAATTTACACAACTAATCATGCTCATTATCATCATCACATGTCCAACACATTTTGATTAAAAATCAAACCCAATACATGTTTTTTTAAGTCTTGGCAATGGAGGGGACTTTATGTCCAATTTGAATTCAATCCAATTAAATCCTATTAAACATTAAATCAACATTCCCAATTGATTTCCAACACATCCAATGATCAAAAAATCAAAAATTCCAAGACATTAGGGCTAGTGAAGGATTCGGCCAAGCGATCCAATTTGGGCAAAAATGTTCCAAACATAAATTCTTGAAATTGATCCAATCAATCTTCAATTCAACATGATTTAAGCATATTCAAACATCCAATTTAATCAAATCATGCTCAAAATCAATTTACCAATTTTAAACCCTAAATCAAGTTTCATGCTTTTACTCCGCTCTGATACCATTGTTGGAGTTCTACGGTCCCGAGGATCGAATAACAAGCATAAAAATACATGTGAATACATACGACGAAGTTGCGGAATACTTACATCGATCGGTTGAGCGACTCGATGGACAACAAAAGTTCATTTCTGCCTTCTCCAAGTCACGGCAGTGGCCGATTTTATCTCCACCATTTTCAGCTTCAATCTTCCTCCAAGCTCCAAGCATTAGTTGATGGTGATTCCAAGCTCATGGGTGGACTTCCCTATCACCTTCGGATGTCTCTATGAGTGCTAGCTCTTGATGATTTTGCCATAAAATCACCATACTTTACTTCCATTCATGCTCGGTTTTTTTCCCAGAAAAACAAGTGAAGGAATGCCCAAAATGGGCGTGCGAAGAGTTGAGAGAGAGATAGAAAATGTGTATTAGATAATTGATTTCTAAAATCAATTCACCATATACCAAACATTTAATATATTAAATATCAATCAAGCTTTCAAAAGCTTTTCAACAACTTCCATCAAGTCACATATTTCAATCAATCAAGTGACTTGATGTCACATCACTCAAAGTGACTAATGATTTGACGCTTGATGTGACTAGTGATTTGACGCTTAATTTGACTTGCGTGCCGCACTCGAATTCGAAATACGAATGAGCTCGCAAATAATCTAGGGCTCGGGTTTGTTAATTCCAAATTAACGCATTTTCTGTTGTGACGTAATTAAATATAATTTAATTAAATAATCATGCCAAGCATAATTACTATTCACGTCGCTAACGAATTAATTCTAAATTAACTCGTTTGCCCGAATTAAAATCTAATTTTAATTCTGCGTCGAAATCTAATTTCGTTTAATATATCGAATATATTATTTTAACTGATTAATTCCAAATTAATCGTTCTCTCTCAAAATGATATTAATATCTCTGTAATTAATCCCAAATTAATTTTCTCTGTCATCTAATTAATCTCGTATTAATAAAGTGCGAGTCATACGTCATCGGTGAATCTTTGGGAATTGACCCATGAGATCCCCGGATATATTGGTAGTAAATCTGGTCGTCGGACAATTCGAACACGTAGGTACCTCGTACTACGTTTGTACCGATTTACAAGACAAGGTTGGCTTCTAGCAAAGCGCCATGCGTACCCAATTCTCTAGAAATATCCTTACAGGAATATAGTGCTCTGTATCAGGCATAATATACGTAGTATTGCGTATTTCGATCCAGCATCGGATGATCACATGCAAGGCTTGGGGCTGGTACAGTGTCTGCCCCGTACGAAGCATTTATCGGATTACAAGTAACTAGTCTCTTTATAATCGGATAATCATGACCAAGTCATACTATCCCGATGGTTGCAACCCTTTAGAGAACCAGTTCTGTATCCCTGCGCGATCATCATCTTCATATGACTAGAGTGACACTTCCGTCTTGACATCACACCCAACACACTATGACCAAAACCAAAGCATATTGATTATCGTAAGTATTAGCGGTGCAAGTCTCAGGTTAAGACCAAATACTCCTACTCTAATTTCGGACTTCCATAGACACATAGTCATACTACCAATGGAATTCTGAGTGGGTCTATCTAGATCGAAGCTGTTTCTCGTACCATCGGTAAAACATAACCTCCTATTACATTTGCATGAGTATCATATACCCAAATATATGAGAACTATGCTATTGTGCCCTCACAAACATGCACAAGTGTAATATTAGTCTTTTACACATTTATCGATGTACAATCTCGATAATACTCTGACTAGGGATATTTAATGATTAATCATTCGTGGACTGATACTGTCTCATATCATCTCAATTCAGGAACTAATCATATGGACCTCATATCATTTATACATCTAGGTGATCTAATCACAAATGATAAGAGAGAAATCTCATTTGTCACATAGTTAATTTGTACAACAACACCATGATCTTTACAAATAGTGACGCTATGTGTCATAACTGTCCAACAAATATTTCAATAATTAGAAGTAGATTGGATCTTTCTATCAAGCTTGCTAGGTAATTTTGATCTTCTCCAAAGCTATATTTTTCATTAGTGAAACATATAGTGATGAATTATGTAATGGATGCATAATAACATAGCTTAAAGTTTGAAAGCTAATGAATTGTGTATGGATGTTTTGAAAGTATAAACACACTATGCTTGTAATTGGTTCAAATATGTTCATGTTGGACATGAAACAATTAATAAGAGTTTGAAACTCTAGATTAAAACTTAGAGTTATGGCTACCGTTCTAGAATCACTTGAGTGACCTAGAATTGTTCATGAGTCATTTCATTGTGAGATTCTAATTTGGTTTGTGTTTTGATTCAAACTAATGTATATTTATATTTAAAATATATATATGTTGTTGTATAATATGTGTTGATGTTGTTTTTTAATGCAAAAAATTGGATTTTAGGTGTTTTAAAGTATTTGGAGAAAATTGGAAGTGTTTATAATTGATTTGAAGGCAAATTTGCTCTCTACCAACATTATACACATGGCGGAGTCCCGACTCTGATCTCTGGCGTCACGACGCTAACCCTTGCGCATCACGACTCCTAAGCCTACGCGTCGCAATGCGTCAAGAGCTGATGCTCATAAACATTGAAACGTCATTTTCTCCATTTTGGAGTTTCCGGACTCTGATTTGGTCCTCATTTTTTCCTACGGACTCGTAATCGAATATAATTTTCCATAAAATATATTAAAGATACACCCATGCAAGATATCCACATGTTAGATCATTTTCGTTGTATGAGGCACCGATCTGACCCTAGGGGTTCCATATCTGCCTTAACGGAATGGTATCAATATAGGTCTTAACCACACAACACATTTGTTTTGATTCTATACCACGGCAATTTTAAAATTAAATTGTATTCCATGTTTTAAAATTAAATTTGTTATTTTGACCCAAGCATGTTAATGACATTTGTTATAAATCTCATGTGTTTAGGTGATTACTTTATTTAAGTAATATTATTAATAATGTTAGAGCATTATTGGATGGTATGTCTGTTGAGTTCTAATTTAGGTCCCAAGATCAACAAATTCAAGCACAAAAACGCATGAATACATCAAAGGAATAAGGCGGAATACATACTCACATTGATTGGTTTGATGCTAGGAAGAACAAAACCCATTTTCCTCCTTGTGTGAGTTCGGTTTTGGCCTCCTTGGACTGCTATCATGCTCGGTTTTGGGTCATCTTCCTCCTTGTTCATTCGGACATGGATGTCACCATTGAAGCTCAAAGCTTCAAGCTTTTCCAAGCTCATAAATTCGTTTCCCTATCACCATAATATAACTCATGTTTGTGCTAGCACTCTTTCTTATTCTTTGTCTTTGATCAAACCAAAATAATGAAGAAAATATGGCTCAAAGCCGTGAGAGAGGAAGAAGAAATTTTGGCTCCAAAGTTTATCAAAACCGTGAATGGTTCTCCTTGGGAGAGAGAGAGCCGAATTTCCAAAGCTAGGGAGAGAGAAGGTAATGTTTCATTTTTATATTTATTTTATTTTCCAAAAATAAAATCAAATACAAAAGCAAAATTCAAAAAGCAAAAATGCTTTTCAATCACATCACTTTTACTTTAAGTCACATCACTTCACTTTTACTTTAAGTCACATCACCTTAATAAAGTGACATGTTGTCAAGCCACATCACTCAAAGTGACAATTGATTTGACGCATGATGTGACTAATGATTTGACGCTTGATGTGACTTGCGTGCCGCGCTCGAATTCGAAATGCGAATGCGCTCGCAATCACTCTCGGGCTCGGGTTCGCTAATTCTAAATTAACGAATTTTCCGTCGCGTCGTAATTAAATGATTACGCCTAGCGAAATCACTATTCACGTCGCTAATGAATTAATTCTAAATTGATTCGTTCGCCCGAATTAAAATCCAATTTTATTTCCGCGTCAAAATCCAATTTCATACAATATATCAGATATATTATTTTATCGATTAATTCCAAATTAATCGTTCTCTCTCTTTAATTAATATTTTGTCATAGATAAAATATCTCCGTAATTAATCCCATATTAATTTTCTCTCTCATCGAATTAATCCCAGATTAATTTTCAATCTCATCGAATTAATCCCAGATTAATTATAGTGCGAGTCATACATCATCGGTGAATCTTTGGGAAGCGACCCATGAGATCTCCGGATATGTTGGCAGTAAATTCGGTCGTCGGACTATCTGAACACGTAAGTACCTCGTATTACATTTATACCGATTTACAAGACAAGGTTGGCTTCTAGCAAAGCGCCATGCCTACCCAATTCTCCAGAAATATCCTTATAGGAACACGTGATCTATATCAAGCGTAGTATACCGTAGTATCGCGTATTTATGTCCAGTATCGGATGATCACGTGCTAGGCCTGGGGCTGGAATTGTGTCTGCCCCGTACGAAGCACATATCGGATGTCTGGTAACTAGTCTCTATAATCGGGTAAACATGACCTAGTCATAATATCCCGATAGCTCGAGCATTTAAGAGAACGAGTTTCCGTATCCTACGTGACCGTCATCTCCACTATGACTGGAGTGATACTTCCATCTTGACATCACACCCAACACACTACGATTCTTAATATACCCAGTATCGGCGTACGTAGAACCGGTTAAAGCCCTGGATGACCTCAATTAAAGTATATTGATTGTCGCAAGTGTTAGCGGTGCAAGTCTCAGGTTAAGACCAAATACACCTACCCTGATTGCAGACACCCATAGACACATAGTCATACTACCAATGGGATTCCGCGGGGGTCAATCCAGAGCGAAGCTGTTTCCCGTACCATCGGTGAAACACAACCTCCTATTACACTTGCATGAGTATCTTATACCCATATATATGAGAACTATGCCGTTGTGCCCTCACAAACGCGCACAAGTGTAATACTAGTCTTTTACGTATTTATCGATGTCCAATCTCGATAATACTCTGACTAGGGATATTTAATAATTTATCCTTTGTGGACTGATACTGTCTCATATCATTCTCCGTCCACGAACAAATCATAGGGACCTCTCATCACTTATATATCTAGGTGATCTAATCACAAATGATAAGAGTGCAATCTCCTTTATTACATAGTTAATTTGTACAACAACACCGTGATTTGTACAAATAGTGACGCTATGGGTCATAATTGTCCAACAATCTCCCACTTGGCCTATAGCCAGTCACTCGAGTTTCTGACACCCAAACTATGTACGGTTGGCTCAAACTGCTAAGAAAAGCTTTCGTCAGCGGATTTGCATGATTATCATCTTGATGCGATTTATTCGATCATCACATCGCCACGATGTATGATCTGAACGAATCAGATGAATATGTAAGTATGTATCTGGATCGTTGATGAGACCATTAACTCTTTAGCCTGTGCTGATGCCTAGCTCAACTGCTAACAGAACTATATCTAATCTAATTAGATATGTATCGACCCAAATGACTTTTATTGCTGCCTAAGCTGCTGTAATTAACCCGCATTTGTTGTTTATTCGGTAACAGTATCTTGCTTGGAAGATTTCCAGCTCACTGCACCGTAATTCAAACTGTATAGTACTGTTTGCGACTTTTAGCCGTCTTTATCGGTTATAGGAAACTTGCTACAGTGATCCCAGTCACTTCAAGTTCTCATTCTCCATAGACTAAGACATCATCCTTGGTTCTCTAAGAGACTAAAGGATGTTCCTTAACATCAATCCAGTGACTATCAGTCGGATTGTCCTGTTTGTGAATCCATATGCTCAAAGCGTATGATACACCAAGTCTTGTACATTTTTCAATGTACGGTTCCACGGAGAGTATTTCGAAAGCCAAGCTTTCGCCATTTTTATTTTATGGGAATATCATTTCCAAGAAATGACGTATTATCATTATTTTATAGGACAGCCACTGTCAGTGCGCTCCCACTAACCCTCTTATTTACACAAGAATCATTTTCGTTTTGAATTAAATCATACACCATTATGATTACATCAAAATGATAATTCCAAGAACTTATGCTCGCGTCAGCAAGCATTATCCAAATGGATTTACAGTGGCAATAGGTAAAAGGTTGAATCGTAATCAACACAATATCGATAACGATACCTTTCCGCTAAAAGCCTAGCTTCATACGTTGGTATGTTGCCATCCATGTACGTCTTCCTTGAAGAATTATATAGTACCAGTAGGCACAATGCCATGTGGTACATCAACTAGTATCCAAACTGGTTGATATACATGGAATCCATTTCGGGTTATATGGCACTTTGCCATAATAAGGGAGTCGATACCTAGTATCACTTCCTTATACGTAGCCAGTTGGTATTCCTCAATAAGATGGACATCTTTATGAGATGAGATCAGAAACCCATACCCCAGGTTGTTTTCTGATTCTCTCAGTTCTACGCGGTTCTTGTGTATTCGAAGATTAATGGTATAGTTTCATCCATGATGAACTATTCATGTTCCATTAAGATTCGGTGCCTTGAACAATATTACTCCGATTTTCATCGAGTTATACTATCCTCCCACTTACCACTGCATATCGGTATTCCTCTTAGAAAAATCGCATGGTGAGCAACAATCTAATTGTTCTCATGTGAGGTATATAAGTATGATACTTATGGTATCCCTATGATGACCTACAATTGGCACTAATCCTATTTGGGTTTTAGTTTGGTATCATCCAAACATATGCCAAACATACCCAAATGGTCAGGAATGAGAAATCCAGTTTCTTTCCCGTTCATATCCAATATGATATCTGTCAAACAGATTATTATGGAACCTTATTCAAAATAAGTTCTTGCAATGTTTAAAGTTTATCCGTTGAAGGAAATGGTAGCTCAGAGCGATTCGTGATTAACCTTATTATGTCTAACAAAATTAGGTTAATCCTGTTCAGAAACACCGTCAAACTGACGTGTTCCTGGAGGAGTCCTCATTGAAAGAATACTATACTCTTTCAAGTATACGAGAAACTTACTGCTTAAGTATTTTCATTACGGTTTTACCGTGACGGTTTAATACTGTTTAAATATAAAAAATTACAGGATCTTGAGCATGGACAACTCATTCCTATTTTCATCCATGCTAGCGAGCACCAAACAGAATGGAGTTGGAATTTTGGCTTGATTGGGAAATTTTGGATCGGTTTTTTGATTTGGGTGGGTTTATTATCAAAATCAAAACGACAACCATTTATTCTCGTTTTGATTTCTATAGTTAAAAAGAAAAAACCACACATCATGTTGTCGTTTTGTTACGCTTTGTGATGTGTCCCCGAGTTTAAAATAAAAATAAAAATAAAAAGAAAGAATATGTCATGTTAGTAATATTGTTTGCGAAATTTTCTACCTAAAGAAACGTGTAAGGTTCAAAGCTCCTGAGACAAAATCCCAGCAAGTGGTGTTTGATTAAATGAATAAGCCTATAAGGGCACAAGCACACAATTATAATCCTAAGCACTATGAAACTAAGAAATGAAAAATAAAAATATGCTCGTTTGAGTCTTCATTTTTTCGGGGATCTTTTTCTCTTCGCATGAGTGAGTCTTTTATAGTGGAATTTGCAAACTGCGTGGACGGTTTCAGCCCTTAACTTCCCTGTAACTGCCTGGTCGTGCCTCCAAACGTTGGATTTTGTGCCATAACTGCTTGATCGTGGAGGGAAGCTGCCTAACTACTGTAATTGTGGGATCATGTGTTCGGTCGGTCAAATTCCTATGTCGCTCTGGTCTTCCAGAGTCCCCTATCGTTCTAATCACTGTTTCGTCTTGTGATTGCTCTGATCGCTCTTCCCTTCATCGTTGTGCTTGCCTTTGTCTTTTCTCATTTTGTTCTTTCCTTTAGGGCGATTTTGCTCTAGGGTGAATTTCTTCTGTCAACAATTGTCCTCTAAATTCACCTTGATTGAATTCGGAATGAAATCGAGGTGAATTTTTCCATATCAGGGTGGTAGCTGTCGGCCTGCAAGTCCTCCCCCTATAATTTATTGGGTCGTCTTTTCCATTCCTGTGCGAGCCCATCACCTTTGCAATAAATGTGCGACCTTTCCCAACATATTTCATTATGACGTCCATTAATGAGTCGTTTTTCACGTCATTTCAGTGTCTTCTTTCGTCACACGTCACTCCACATCGAATCATATCCCAATACTTGTCTAGGACGACTCTTCATCCTTTTCATTTTCCTGCCATTTCCATCTTTTGGTGATTTGCGTCGCGACACCTGTCCCCAGTTGAGCCTTTTATCTATGTATATAAAGGTTTATCCTACTCTTGTTTTTACTTTACAAAGAACCCTTTTAGCAAAGAACCTTATTCTTTCTTATTCTCAACCTTCCAGCATCAATGGCATCTTCTTCTTCCACTCTCAAAGACAGCCCCTCCACTTTTGGTGACTACCAGATGGCCTTGGGTAACTCCTCTGTAAAAGCCTTTGGCATTCATGTCCTTGATGAGAACTACGGCCAATGTGCTATAGGTCTCATTTTCATTGACGATAGCGCCATCGCCACGGCCCTGTTGGCTCAATTATTTCCTTCTACTTCTGGTCTCATTTTTTCAGAGCCACTAAATGTTTCTCCCTTGGCTCAATCTAACCCTATCTGTACATGGCCTAAACACGACTCCACATTTGAGACTGGTTCCAACGTATACTTCTTCATACAAAAAACTGTACCTTTCTAAAGGAACATGGCTTTCTTTATTTATATTGAACTCTCACTGGCCTTGCCCTCTTTCGATCGAAATCTGCTTCCTTCCTCGCTACTTTTCTGGTCCTCTGAATACAACATCTTCATTTTCCCCATTGGTCCTTTTACCGTCACCCTTCGTGATATTAGCGCTCTTACCGGGTTGGCTCCTCTAGGCACGACCATCACGGCCTGTACAACCTTTCGTTTCCCTCCTCCTTCAATGGACTGTTCGCGATTCTCATCCTACTCTGCTTTTCTTCACATATTTTCTAAATCAGCCGGTCCAGTCACAATGTTAAGCGACGATCCTTCACCTAATCATTAGGAACGATTGCTAAAATGCTTTAGCAAAGATATCATTTACGTGCCTAGCCCAAAATCTATATCTGGCTACCTCTCAATCTCCTACTGACCTTGCCAATGGTCATCATTTGGACCTGGTATCCTTCATGTTGGCCACCATTATCGGGGGGTGTTAGACAATTATGACAATAGCGTCACTTTGTAAAAGACATTGTGTTTTGTACAAAATTGATTATGTAATATTGAAATTGTCTTTTATCATTTCGTAATTTATTTACTATGATATATAAATGGTAAAAGTCCATATGATTAGTTC
>SKCR01042638.1:0-57708 GCA_019454045.1 Zanthoxylum bungeanum
CTCCTCCAACTGTGAATTTGTTTGGTTTATGCGGGCCAAATGTAAATTTAGAAGAAGATAAGAACAAACACAAAATCAACAAATGATTTACGTGGTTCGGTGGAATGAATCCAACCTACGTCCACAGGAACAAAGTAAAATACTGATTTTATAATGGAATCGAGTTCAGCCGACCTCTTCTCAAGGGTTGTCGCGTATTACCGAGCTGGTTTGCTTATTGTTTTCTTACAAGTAGTGCATCCAAATGAATTTTTCTAACCCTTCCAAGTGTGTTTGCCCTCCCCTAATATATTAAGAAAAAGTAACACTGTTCCCATATTTTCATGACGTCAGCCACGTGGATTTCCTGCTGTTTGATGGGCTCTTTGCCTCAACTGCCCCGCCGAAAGTAAGTTTGCCACCTGACTTTTCATTAAACCATTCTTCCTGGGAATACTCCACACTCAACCTTTAAGAAGACAACCTGTAAAGATCCTTTCACGCGGTGGCATGTGTCAGAGGGAAATGCCCAAACTTTCCTGGTTACACGTCGGACTTCATGAGGACAAGATACTATCCTGCCAAACTAATCGAGCAGCGTCTGACCTGATCCATAATATCCGGGCTCATTCTTCTGATCAGGGAGAAAAAATAGTACTGACCCGAGCTACTGGGCTATAGACTTCAAGACCGGTCAGACTAGCTCTCCATTCAACTTCTCAAATCAAGTACGTCTTTTGGTCGACCGCCATAGAGTGACGCCATGTGACACTGGCAATAGTCCCCTCTTGGACTGATCCATGTTGAATCTCTTCAACACTTTATCAATGTACGTGCTCTGGGAGAGTCCAAACATCTTTCTAGATCTATCCCGGTAGATCTTATTCCTAGAATAAAGGCTGCTTCGCCCAGATCCTTCATGGAGAATTTTAATAAAAGCCAAGCTTTCACCGATGTTAACATGTGAATGTCATTGCCAATAAGCAATACATCATCAACGTAAAGGACAATGAATGTCAGTGCACTCCCACTAACCTTCTTATATACACAAGGATCATCATCGTTTTGAACGAAATCATATTCTTTTATGATCTCATCAAAACGTTGGTTCCAAGAATGCGATGCTTGCTTCAATCCATAAATGGATCGATTTAACTTACAAACCTTGTTTGCAAGTCTAGGTACGACAAAACCGTCAGGCTGTTGCATATAAATATCCTCCAAAAGGTTTCCATTAAGGAAAGCGGTTTTGACGTCCATCTGCCATATCTCGTAATCGAAATATGCAGCAATAGCAAGCATTATCCGAATGGATTTAATCATGGCAACAAGTGAAAAAGTTTCGTCGTAATCGACACCATATCGTTGAAGATACCCTTTCGCTACAAGCCTAACTTTGTACGTTTGAATGTTGCCATCCATGTCGGTCTTCTTCTTGAAGACCCATTTGCAACCAATAGGCTTTACGCCTTCTGGTGCATCAACCAGTGTCCAAACTTGGTTGGTGTACATGGAATCCATTTCGGACTTCATGGCCTCTTGCCATAAAGCGGAATCAATATCTTGTATCGCTTTCTCATACGTAGCCGGCTCGTTATCCTCAATAAGATTGATATCTACATGAGGTGAGATCAGAAACCCATACCTCTCAGGTTATTTTCTGACTCTCTCCGACCTACGTGATTCTTGTGTATTTGAAGATTGTGGTACAGTTTCAACCCTGATGAACTGTTCATGTTCCGTTAAGGATTATGTGCCAGGAACAGTATCACTCTGATTTTCATCGAGTTCTACTTTCCTCCCACTTACCACTGCATTTAGGAATTCCTTCTCCAGGAAAACCACACATAGAGCAACAAATACTTTGTTCTCTTATGGGTGATAGAAGTAATATCCTTTGGTTTCCCTAGGATATCCTACAAATAGGCATTTATCCGATTTGGGTTCTAGTTTGGTACCTTCCAAACGTTTGACGTATGCCCAGCATCTCCAAATCTTCAGGAATGAGAAACTCGGTTTCTTTCCTGTCCATATTTCATCAGGAGTTTGTTGAACAGACTTTGACGAAACCTTATTCAAAATAAGTATTGCACTGTTCAATGCATATCCCCATAAGGAAATAGGTAGCTCTGTGCGACTCATCATAGACCTTACCATGTCTAACAAAGTTCGGTTTCTCCGTTCGGACACACCGTTTAATTACGGTGTTTCGGGAGGAGTCCAATGTGAAAGAATACCATATTCTTTCAAGTAATCAAGAAACTCATTGCTTAAGTATTCGCCACCACGGTCCGACCATAATGTCTTAATACTTTTACCGGTCTGTTTTTCTACTTCGTGTCGAAACTCATTGAATTTCTCAAAGGTTTCCAACTTGTGTCTCAAAAGATACACATAACCATAACGCGATGCATCATCCGTAAAGGTTATGAAGTATTCATATCCACCTTTAGCCTGGCTAGACATGGGCCCACAAACGTCACTATGAACGAGGGCTAACAGTTCGGTGGCACGTGCACCTTTACCGCTAAAAGGTGATTTCGATATTTTACCTAATAAACAAGATTCACAGACGTCATATGAATTTGGATCAAATCCGTCCAAGTACCCACTCTTCGAAAGTGTGGATATACGTGTCTTGTTAATGTGTCTCAGACGAAAATGCAACATATAAGTTTCATCGTTGTTACT
The DNA here is from genome assembly GCA_019454045.1 of Zanthoxylum bungeanum. Lineage (NCBI taxonomy): Eukaryota > Viridiplantae > Streptophyta > Magnoliopsida > Sapindales > Rutaceae > Zanthoxylum > Zanthoxylum bungeanum. The sequence continues at coordinate 2,671 of SKCR01042638.1, forward strand.
TACTTTAAGCCTTTTATTTGTTACATTATATGTTTGAGATTGATTTATATTCAAAATATAAAGACCATTATTTACATCGGCAGTGCAATCTCCATATCATTTTTATACATAAAACACCCAGTGCTTCTAAATACAAAAGTATAGCCACATTGGGCTAACATAGATACATAAATAATATTCCTAGTCAAACTGAGTACATAATAACAGTCTGTAAGTTTAACTACATGCCCCGATGGCAGTTCCAAAACAAAAGTGCCAACGGCCAAAACGATGACTCGTGTCCCATTTCCAACACGGAGGTCAATCTCTCCTGAGGCCAGTCTCCTGCTAATCTGCAGATCCTGCACATCAGTACATATATGAGTACAACAACCAGAATCAAAAATCCAATTTTTAAAACTAGGAGTAGACATGTTTATTTCTATAACAAACATACTTGAAGCCGGTGCCTTGCCTGCTTTGATTTCTTTCATGTGTGCTTGTACTCGTGGCAGTCACGCTTCCAGTGACGTCGCTTCCCCCACTGCAGACATACATCTTGGGATTTGTCTGTTGGATAATTATAACCCATAGCATCACTATTTGTACAGAACATGGTGCTGTTGTACAAATTAACTATGTGACAAAGGAAATTGCTCTTTTATCATTTGTAATTGGATTACCAAGATACATAAATGATAAAAGTCCATATGATTAGTACCAGATTAATAAGATTTGAGACATTATTAATCCACTAAGGTTTAATCATTAAATATCCATAGTCGCAGTATTATCGAGACTGTATATCGATAATGCGGAATAGACTAGTATTGCACTTGTGCGCGTTGTGGGAGCATAACGGCATAGTTCTCATATATTTAAGTATTGGATACTTATGCAAGTGTGATAAGAGGTTGTGTTTACCGATGGTACGGAAACAACTTCGCTCTGGATAAACCCATCGGAATCCCATTGGTAGTATGACTATGTGTCAATGGGAGTCCGAATCAGGGTAGGTGTATTTGGTCTTAACCTGAGACTTGCATCGCTAATACTTGCGACAATCAATATACTTTGGTTTTGGTCGTCCAGGGCTTTAATAGGTTCTGTGTATGCCTCTTCTTGGTATACTGAGAATCGTAGTGTATTGGGTGTGATGTCAAGATGGAAGTATCACTCCAGTCATATGAAGTTGATGATCACGTAGGATACGGAACTAGTACTCTTATGTACTACAGTCATCGGGGAATAGTGCTAGCCGGGGAGAGGAAAGTGAGTGATTTGTTCTAGGAACAATTTGTGAGATATCCATCCGCATATCATTATTAATTTATTTACCGCGCCTTATTATGCTTTTAGAATGTATGCTTAAGGGTGTATGATAAGACCTAATAAAAGATAATTAATTGGTTGCCAATTATGCGAAAACCCTTAACAAATATTAAGCGTTTTCCTTCCATTGAGTGATTCTCTCTCAAGATCCAAGATTGACACTGGTTCGTTGGCGAAAGTCAAGACCTTTGTCCATCGCGGATGTGTTTGAATCATGAAAGCTTTGTTCCATATCGTATGTCTTGTCCAAGTTGTGATTTGTTGGCCAAAGTCAAGATAACTTCTTGTCCATCGACATCGATTACGAAGCTTTCCAAAGTCAATGGGTCCCGCTTAACTGGAATCATTAAGCTTGTTGTGCCAAAGCCAAGGCTTAGTTGATTCAGAGGAAAAATGTTAGGGAATATATCGGATATATTGGCATATATTAGATATATGTTTCGGACTTGGATGTCCACCTACTAGATCTAGGAATTGGATGAGATCCAATTATCTTAGAGATCTACCTAGTTAAATATCATACAGCTTGTTGACCAAAGTCAAGGTTGTGTGTTATTTAACGGGATCCTAGCCCACTAGGAAACTAGGTTTCCTGAGTACTCAACAAAGGGTTAGAGGCTCGCCGAAAAATTATGGGAGGCAAGTATTAAATTTTCAATTTCGTTTAGATACTTGCCAATACACGCTCATTTCATTTTTTCGTCATTATTTAATATTTAATTATTGTTTTAATTAAACAGTTGGACTGTATTCAAACTACTTCAATTTATAGTTGATTATATAATTAGATTATAGTAATCAATATATTTGAATTTAACCAATTAAATAATAGTTGATTATATAGTTAGACTATAGTAATCATTATATTCAATTGTACCCGAAATTGTTGATTGAATAGTTGGACTATTGGAATCAAGATAACTGAAAGATTAGCGTTTAGAACACAATCCTGGGTGAAAATGTTTTAAACGACTCCAATTTTCAGATTGGGAATAGAACTTCAGGATAGTCCTGGGAACTGAGAAGTTGTTCTATTTGATAGAGTGACGTCTCAGGCCTAAGCCCGGAGTTGAGCAAATAATGGAGCATGAGTTTTGGAAGACTCATGGTGATGATAACTTTAGTGCTCAATCCTTTATGCTTAATGCAATGACACTTTAATTTTGTCGTCATTACTAAGGATTAGATCCTTATACCATGATGTTGAAATCAAAGATCTTCATAGATCTATCCTTAGATCTTAGAAGTACGAATTGCAAAATAAGCTCTTTCGCTCGCGTATGTCAGAGGGTACATCTGTCGAGCACTAGGTGTCACAGATGATTGCTGACATCGATCAGCTAGGTTAGCTGGGCATTACCTACGTGGCCGAGACTACCAAAGATTTGATCTTATAGTCTCTACCTGAAAGCTGGGGCAGGTTCATTATGAACAAATAGTAAACTCTTGGATAGTTGATGGCTATGCTCAAGAAGGTAGAGCTAGAGCTTCTATAATGGGCAAAGGCAAAATCGTGACAATCTTCTAGGAAGACAAATGACATATCCCAAGATATCTGCCTAAACTGTGGCAAACGGGGTCACTGGATGCGTGACTGCCGTATGGACAAGGCAGACATGGAGGAACAGAAGGAGAGGCAAGGCTCCGGCTTCAAGTGTGTTTGTCATAAACATGTTCACTATTAGTTTCAAAATTGGATTTCTGATACTAGATGTGGTACATAAATATGTACTGATGTGCAGAATCTGCTGATTAGTAGGAGACTGACTTCAGATGAGATCTACCTGCGAGTCAAAAACGGGACGAGAGTTGCTATTTTAACCGTAGAAACCTAAGTTTTGGAATTGCCCTTGGGGCATGTACTTAAATTAGGAAACTTTTATAATATACCTAGTTTGACTAGAAACATTATCTCTATATCTAAGTTTAACCCATTGCGGGTATACCTTTATATTCTAGAACACTAAGTGTTTTATTTATAAAGATGATATCGAGAGAAACACATTATATGTGAATAACAGTATTTATATTTAGAATATAAATAATCTCATACATATAGCATGACAAACAAATAGCTCAAACTGAATAAATCAGATGAGATTTATTTGTGGCATTATTGTCTGGGACACATTAACAAGACTCGTATATCCACACTTTCGAAGAGTGGGTACTAGGACGAATTTGATTCTAATTCAAATAATGTCTACGAATCTAATTTATTAGGCAAAATGCCTAAAACACCTTTTACTTGGTAAAAGTACAAGTGCCACCGATCTGTTAGCCATCGTTCATAGTGATGAAAATGGGCCCATATCTAGCTAGGCTAGAGGCAGATATAAACACTTCGTAACCTTTACGGATGTGGCATTATGTTATGGTTATGTGTTTCTTTTGAAACACGAATCAGAAACTTTTGATAAATTCAAGAGTTTCGACACGAAGTATAAAAATAGACCGACAAAAGTATTAAAACATCACGATTGGACCGTGATGAAAATACTTAAGCAATAAGTTTCTCAATTACTTGAAAGAGAATAGTATTCTTTCAATGTGGAATCTTCACGGGACACCTCATTTTGACGGTGTGTCCGAACAGAGAACTGAACTTTGTTAGACAAGATAAGGTTTATGATGAGTCACTCTGAGCTACCATTTTCCTTCTAGGGATACGCATTAAACAATGCAATACTTATTTTGAATAAGGTTTCATGAAAATCTGTTAGACAGATTCATATTAGATATGAACAGGAAAGAAACTGGGTTTCTCATTCCTGAATATTTGGGTATGCTGGGCATATGTTTGGATGATACCAAACTAGAACCCAAATCGGATTAATGCTTAATTTTTTTCTTGGTTTGACTTAGAAAACCCAACATTGTCCTTACCATTCCCAGAAGGTTTTGACGATTTGACATTGCCTTTCTTCTTCTTCTTCTTCTTTACACCACCAGTCGCCTTAGGCCAAACCCTCGAAGACTGAGATGTTGAAGTGAAGTGTGCCTCATGCTTCTTGTCCTTTAGGAGCTCTTTTTCTGCTTCGCGCAGTGTTGACATCAACTATCCAAGAGTTTGGTCTTGGTTCATCATATTGTAGTTCATAATGAACCCACCCCAGTTGTTGAGGAGAGACTGTAAGATCAAATCTATAGAAGTCTCAGCCTCGAAGACTATGCCCAGCTGTCCCAACTGTTCAATGTCAGCAATCATCTGCGACATATGGTGCTCGACAGATGTACCCTCTGACATGTGAGCGCGAAAGAGCTTCTTCTGCAACTCATATCTCTGCGATCTAAGATTAGATCGATGAAGATCATGCAACTTCGCCATCATCTGATAGGGATCCAATCCCTTGTTCTGACGACGAAATTGTTGAGTCATAGCAGCAAGCATTATAGATTGAGCAGTGAAGTTGTCATCGCTATGAGTCTTCCAAAGCTCTAGCTCAACTATCTGATCAGATCTAGGCTTAGGCCCAAGAGGTTTCTCTATAGTGTAGAGCAACTTCTCGGATCCCAGGACAATCCTGAGATTTATGTCCTATTTTTGAAAGTTTGCGCCATTAAAGACATTATCGCCCATGATAATATCTCTAATGCTCAACTTTCCTGTCATATTAATTGCAATAGTCAAACTATTCAATTAACGATGTATGGGTACAGTCTAACTGTTACAAGAAAAATTATAAAATATTAGTCCAACAAATAAATATAATTGACGAAAATATTTTGAAAGCGCGTAAAGCCAAGTATTTGAACGAAATTGCAATTCAATACTAGCCTCCCACTATTTTTCGGCGAGCCTCTAACCCTCTGTTGAATACTCGGGAAACCTAGTTTCCTAGTGGGCTAGGATCCTGTTAAATAACACACAACCTTGACTTTGGCCAACAAGCTGTATGATATTTAACTAGGTAGATCTCTAAGATCAATTGGATCTCATCCAAATCCTAGATTCGGTAGGTGGACCTCCAAGTCCGAAACATATATACAATATATATGCCAATATATCCAATATATTTCCTAACTTTTTTCCTCTGAATCAACTAAGCCTTGGCTTTGGCACAACAAGCTTAATGATTCCAGTTAAGCGAGACCCATTCACTTTGGAAAGCTTCGTAATCGATGTCGATGGACAAGAAGTGATCTTGACTTTGGCCAACAAATCACAACATGGACAAGACATACGATATGGAACAAAGCCTTCATGATTCAAAAATATCCGCGATGGAAAAAGGTCTTTACTTTGGCCAACAAACCAGTGCCAATCTTGGATCTTGAGAATGAATCATTCAATGGAAGGAAAAACGTTTAATATTTGTTGAGGGTTTTTCGCGTAATTGGCAACCAATTAATTATCTTTGTTTAGGTCTCATCATACACCCTTAAGCATGCATTCTAAAAGCATAATAAGGTGCGGTAAATAAATTAATAATGATATGCGGATGGATATCTCACAAATTGTTCATAGAAAAAATCATTCACTTTCCTCTCCCCGGCTAGCACTATTCTAACTTCTACCCAATTATATAATACAATTAAAGAAACCTCATTAACATTAAGGGGAATTAGGTGAGAAGAGAATTACAAAGAATCGAGAGATAAAGGCTGGACATGCAGGTCCAATTTAATAAATTCTAAATTTACAATAATTTTCAAAATTGCCATTTCCCTTATAATATCCATCTGATATACATTATTCATACAACACATCCATGTATTCACACAAAGCATGCTATTCAATCATTCTAATCCAATTAATTAATCTTTGAATAATGTGATCATCCAATGTTCAAACAACGATTTGATTTGCGTGAGTCCAACTAGTTTAAGAATAAGTACTCAAAGTACAAATTCTTGAATTATATTGAACTACAATTTTAAATCCAATTTAATTTGTATTCAATACTAATTCTATATTTAATTCCAAATTAAATAATTACACTTTTTAATACGCCTTTACGAATTAGATTCTAAATCTAATCTTAATGGGTCTCAAAGCCCAATTAACATCCAATGTTCATTTAATTAAAGTCCAATGGGCTTTCAATTAATTTCTTAAGGCATGGGCTTTGGTCAATATGGGTCAAACCCAAATACCAAGGCCCAATTAAAGGAATCACCCTATTTGCCAAGAAATCAATTTTGGCCCATTAGGCCCAATTAAATATTTAAAGGCCCATTTGTTATATTTGGACTTAATGGAATGGTTTAGGCCAAATTTGGATCCAATCCAATTGTCCTAAACCAACTTGGCCCAACCAAGCCCATTAGGCCCAAATACAACATATTTAGCCCAATTCCAAATTAAGCCCAATTAATTAAATTCTAATTTTCCAAATTTCAAAATTTAATTAATTAAAGTGTATTGCACTAATTAATTATCTAAATTAACATTTCCAAAATATCAATTTAATTAATTAATCAAGCATTAATATTTTCAACACATGTCTAACATTATTGAAACAAAATCAACCCATTTTAATGCTTCTCAAGTCACGGCAATTTGAAGGACTTTTTATATCAATTTTGATTTCAATCCAATTAAATCACAAATCAATATATCCATCATTTTAAACACATCCAATGATTTAAAAAATAAAAAATACCATGACTTTAGGGCATATAAACATTCGGCCAAGCCATGATTTTTGGGCAAAATTAATCCAATTAATTTTTCATCAAATTGATCATGCATAACTCTAAGTTATCAACATACAAGCATACTCAAACAAACAATTTTATCTAATCATGTTCAAATCAAAAATATCCAAATTTTAGTATATAAACCCTACTCAAATTTCATGCTCAAATAGGCTCAGATACCATTATTGGGTTTCTAAGGGCATCCCAAGATCATATTAAGCATGAAACATGTGAATACTCAAAGTAAAGTTGCAGAAAAAATACTCACTTTGAACGGTTGTAGAATGCGTGTAGAACAAAAAATTTCCTTTGAGAAGTCCTCCAAGATCTCCTCTTTGAATGTTGATGTTCAAGCTCCAAGCTTTGAAATGGATTCCAAGCTCTTTGGATTGGTTTCCCTATCACCTTGATATGATTCTTCAAGTGCTAGCTTAGGAAAAATTGCTACAAAATTTTCTTGTAAATGCTTGTAGTATTCCCCAATTTTAGAGAGGGAGAGGGAAAGTTTTCTTTTGTCTTGTGTTTTGTTTCTAAAACAATTCACATAAAAGTCAACTCCAATTTTTGGTATAAGATTTTCCAAAAAGCTAAAACAATTTTGGAGGGAAATTAGCATTCAATGCCTCCAACTACTGCCATCATCAATAGTGACTAGATGTCAATCACAAAAATGTGACATGACTTCCATCACTAAAGTGACTTGCGATGTGACTTGTGGGCCCCACTTTAATTCAAAATCCGAGTGGGCCCGCAAACACATCCCGGACTCGAGTTCGTTAATTCAGAATTAACGAATTTTCCGTTGCGACGTAATTAAATCAAATTTAATTCAATAATTATGCCTAGCAAAATTACTATTCACGTCGCTCGCGAATAATTCTAAATTAATTCGTTCGCCCGGATTAAAATCCAATTTTAATTTCGCGTCGAAATCTAATTTCATTTAATATAGCGAATATATTATTTTATCGATTAATTCCAAATTAATCGTTCTCTCTATTCTAATAGTATTTTATCCTAGATAAAATCTCTTTGCAATTAATCTTAGATTAATTATGTTCAAATCATACGTCATCGGTGAATCTTCGGGAAGCGACCCATGAGATCCCTGGATATGTTGGCAGTAAATCTGTCGTCGGACTATCCGAACACATAAGTACCTCGTACTACGTTCTTACCAATTTACGAGACATGGTGGCTTCTAGCAAAGCACCGTGCCTACCCAATTCTCCAGAAATATTCTTAAAGAAATATATAATCTATGTCAGACGTAGTATTGCGTATTGCGATCCAGTATCAGATGTCACATGCAAGGCCTGGGGCTGGAATAGTGTCTACCCTGTACGAAGCATATATCGGATCACAAGCAACTAGTCTCTTTAATCGGATAATCATGACCTTGTCATATTATCCCGATGGTTGCAACCCATTAGAGTACCAGTTCTGTATCCATGCGTGATCATCATCTCCATATGACTGAAGTGATACTTCCATCTTGACATCACACCCAATACACTACGAGTCTCAATAAACACCGAAGAGGCGTACACAGAACCTGTTAAAGTCCCGGACGACCAGAACCAAGCGTATTGATTGTCGCAAGTACTAGCGATGCAAGTCTCATGTTAATACCAATACACCTACCCTGATTCGGATTCCCATAGACACATAGTCATACTACCAATGGGATTCCGAGGGGTCTATCCAGAGCGAAGCTGTTCTGTGCCATCGGTAAACACAACCTCCTATCATACTTGCATAAGTATCCAATACTTAAATATATGAGAACTATGCTGTTACGCTTCCATTAACACGCACAAGTGCAATACTAGTCTATTCGCATTATCGATGTCCAATCTCGATAATACTACGACTATGGATATTTAATGATTAAACCTTTATGGATTGATATTGTCTCATATATAATAATCCGGAACTAATCATAAGGACTTTTATCATTTATATATTTAAGTAATCAAATTACAAAATGATAAAATGAAATTTCCATTGTCACATAGTTAATTTGTACAAAAACCACAATGTCTTTTACAAATAGTGACGATATGGGTCATAATTGTCCAATAATTGGAAACTTGAAATGGCGTTCTAACGAAGTACAATTTTAGAAATTTCACTTTGCGTAATGTTCTTATTTTGGCCATAACTTTCTACTTCGATATCGGATTGAGGTGATTCAATTTCCAAATTAAAGAAGACTCAAAGATCTACAACTTTGATGCTTATAATAATTTTGAATTCTGAAGTTTGCATGACCGAATTGATAAAACATCAAAATCGGAATATGTTATGTGTATTATTAAAGTCATTTTCAAAACAAAAAAAATTGAAAATTGTCAAACTTCCACCAAACAGAGGATTTGGTGCCATGTTTTGTGATATGTTTGGTGCCATGTTTGGTGGAGAAATTGGTGGAGAAATTAGTGGAGGCAAAATTTTACCTACAAATACCAAGCCATTTCATTTGTAAATTTCATACTTTCCTTGGTTTCTTAAATAAGAATTAAGGATTGTATCTTGTGTGTTTTGTTTAGTAGTTTTGTAATGTTTTTTTTTTATTTTTAGTAGTAATAATAGTTTGTGTGTTTTTATTTTATTTTATGTTTAGTAATTATTTTCTGCTAGGGAAATGGTGAAACCTTTAATATGATAAGGTATATTAATCTCACTTAATTTAATATGGAAATTGTAATTTAATAATATGGATTAAAGTTGATACCACCTTAATGGCTGATTTTATTTATTTGACATAATGTGACACCGCCTATATGGTTGGTCTTTAGGTGACGGATGATTATCGCCTATATAGCTGGTTTATGGATAAATAATAACACCGCCTTTATGGCTGGTTTGACGTAATTGGGTAACACTGATAATTTCTATATTATAATAAAGTGAGATTTTTACATTTGAAATATTAAAGGTGGATCCTCTAATGCCAGTATTTTATTTTTATTATAGGGAAGTGATGAAACATAATATTCTTAAGCTTAATAATTGATTTAATTATATTATGTTTTATGCTTTGGTTTGTTTATTGAATATTAAGCTTAATGCTTCTTGTTTACTGACAATTAATAAGATTGATAGGGTAAACTTAAAATGAACTTGGAAAGAGATTTTAGGTTCCAGCATTAGATTCAATAGCTCACAATCTCACCTTAGGGCATGGTGACCCTTAGGTAGATTTCCTTCCAGGATAGATATATACCTGTCGGGCGGGGGTAGCCACAATTGGAACTTGAAATTAATGAATTCAGGTAACTTGGTTAACATAGACATATGATTAATTGGGTTATATTGGGTGTTTGCATCTGACCATCGAAATAGGCTTTTGCAAATCTTCGTGTTCCACGTTAACAAACTGATTTATTACACATATATATAAAAAAATCAATTCATCATTAGAATAATATTGTGTGGAATCACAACCCTAGATATTTGTGTCTTTTGTTTATTTTCCGTCGTGTTTTCTTTTGTGTTTTTATTTATTTATTTATTTATTTAGCGAATCCACATTCAAACAACCAATAAAGCAATCATTCCATTCTCCCTTTAATTAGATACTTGTAAATAAATAGTATCAGTAATTAATAACAGTAGAAATTAAGTCCTCGTGGGATCGATATTTTTTATACCACTTGAGCGATACGTGCGATTGCGTTACGTGTGTGATACCACAGATCAAGTTTTTGGCACTGTTGCCGGGGACTTATTTTTCTTGTTATTAATTTTGAAGCTATCTATTTTACTCGTATCTAATTTTCTTTAATTTTTTTGTAATTTATATTTCTTTCTTTTATTTTTCAGGTGGTTGAAAATGGAACATTATTGGGCGACGGAAGAATTATGAGCTTTACAAAGAAATGATACACCCCAAATCAAGGAGCATCAATCCGATTTTCTGAGGCCTGTTGTCCAGCCCAGTAACTATCCATGGATGTCTGAGCCATTCAACACAAAATTTGCTCAACCATACCAGAACACAATGATCAGATGTGAGATATATGATGGTAACCACCCTAGCAATCATTGCAAATTCAATTACAATTCAGGGTGGCAGAACTATCAGAATCCTTCATGGTATGATGAACCAACATATTTCACTAAACCATATTTTCCATCTTATCCACCATCAACCTACGATCTTCATCAAGAACCAGAACCATCAGAGAAAGATCGGGTGATTAACATGCTTAAAGATTGGATCAAGAAACAAGACGAAAAGTTGGATGCAATGGTTGAAACGTTTCAGATTCAAATAGAAAACCTTCAGAGTCAAACAGTAGCCATACAAAGAATGACAGATCAAGCGAGAAAACCTTCATCCATTGCATTTTAACTTGAAGACAAATAACTATCTGTAAAGAGAAGCCTAACAATATCAAATCAAGTTGTTAGGGTCAAATAGTCAGTTTCTCCTTTTATTATAGTAGCTCGAGATGATCCGTACAAGAAATTGAGGCGTCTTTATCAATCATATTATTCTACAGAGTTGTACATGTAACCATATTAATTTGCATTCTTGAGCAAAGATATATATAAATATGCATCTCTCGCTCTTGACTTAATCGTTTTTGGGTGTTTGGAAGCTAAATATGAATTACTGCCACCTTGTTGAAATGCACCATCTTAGTGGAGAGCTTTGATGGTTGGATGTCTTGTATTAAATAAATTTTTTTCTTCTTTCTCTTTCATGATGCTAGTTACATAAGTGTCTTGTCCAAGTTGTTGATGCTTGTTTACTCTCCATGTTAATGCTTAAAATGGAAATCCATTGATATCTTCCTATATTTTAATTCCTTCTCAGGTCTGCTCTTTCAGTTGGGTCAAAGTAAATGAAAAAAGAAAGCTTCAACACTTTCATCGGGACCTCTATTCCATTTGTAAACCCATTTACAACCGACATGAATGATTCCTTCTAGAAGAGGAACCAAGTCCCAGACTTGATTCTTATGCATAGATTCTAACTCTGATTTCATGACTTCCTGCCATTTCATGGAATCGATGTCCAACATCGCTTCTTTATAAGTGTTCGAGTTAGTCTCTTCTACAAAGACCATATCAAGACCCATGTCCCGTATCAAAGACAAGCGCTCTTAAGGTATTATGACCCTACTCGTCCTACGAAGTGTGTGTGTCAAAGATTCTTCACCTTTTTGAACCTCATGTTCCTTCTATGGTTCGTTGGTTATAGGTTGAACTAGTGTTCTAAAATGCGCTAGGTGCTAGTGGGGCGGTGACCCAGCGCTTAGTCGAGGTTGAGGCGGGCCTAGATGATTAATCAGAAATTGAGAATTTCTATAATTAATTTTAAGATTTGGTATGATTTGGAGAAATTAATCATAGATAAATGTGTGATATCCCGAGTTTTTCGGAATACTGTTGGAATGTTTCCGAATTAAAGATAAATATTTGGAACGGAATGGTATAAAAAATCGGAGTTTATGTGTTGGAAAATAGGTGGGAATATTTTTAAGTGAAGTTTCATCGCGTTGGAAAACGCGTGGTTTCGAGAACCGGTTATGCGATTTCTGTTTTCATCATTTACGAGTTAAAAGATTCTTGTTTCAGCTATAAAACTTTCATTCGAACTTCGATTAAGCTAATTCTTGAACCATCAGACTCATTTTTCCGAGACGAACAACTTTCACGTTGAACATTGTTCGAAATTTATAGCAGAAGGGCTTCCAAAATATGAATTATCCAGAAAGTTTCATGACAGGGGCTTGATTGTAATTTTCAGGGGCCAGAATGTAGATTTCAGATATTTCATTATAAATACCCATTGTTTTTAGAAATTACCAAAATGGCAAAGCCATTAAATATCCCCCACACACACCCTCACGTCCCCAATGTGTTTGGGCTTTCACGGTCGCGCAGGCGGCTTGCCGGCCAGCGCTGGCCGCGCGACCAGTCAGAGGGGTGCGCCAGCCACTCATCCACCTTGTGGTGGCCAGCGCAACCCCAAGATCACCGATTACCGGCGAGAATAGAGAGGATTACGCATGGAAATGGTTAGTCGATCCCGGCTCCTCGCATCATTTCATGACCTGAGCCACCCGCCAAATCGAAGCTCTCGGAGAGTACTATAAGTTTGCAGTGACGGATTTTCCGTTCCATGCATGGTTACACGTGAATCAAGAGAAGAAGATTCAGATGAATAGTTACCAATGATGAACAATAACACCGATCAGAATTTCATCGATTTTAGCGTGCTCGTGGGGTCGTTTGGAGTCCGTATATGGCCTCGAAATCCCGGTAAGACCTCTCGGTAAAAATCCGCAAATTTCAAGTTTTTTGTTAAATGTTCGAATGCATCCAATAGTTTCGTATAGTAACGTAATGATATAGAAAGAATTGTTTGAGTATTAGTATATTGAATATGAGCATTCGGTAGAATCTGAGTGAAAACAGAATGGGTTTGATTGATCCGATAGAATATGTAAGTTTCCGGTAAAAGTGGATTTTTGCTTATACTGATGTGTTTCGGTTTATGATATTACGAACATGTTTGGATAAATCCGGGTAGGTTCGAAGGATTCGGGACCCTTCCGTAGCGTTTGAGGAAATATTTTTCTGAAGATTTTTCCAAAAACACGTAAACCTAGAATTTAAGTTAACCGACCATTTGGATTAGTTTATAATGATGTTTTAAGAGTAATGGAACTGAAAACATTGAAAATGGATTTGATTTGGTTGTTCTAGAAAGTTCTGGGATTTTGTCGTAGTTTAATGGAGAATTCTGTAAGTCATATTTCTGATGGCATTTCGCCATTTATTTTGACAGATGTGACTAGGACCTGGATTGCTCGCGAAGCCAGGTAAGTAACCCATGCGATGAGTACTTGAATGTTGATTCATGTTTATATTATATATATATATATATTATATATATATATATATATATATATAAATGGTTGGAATTGTTTAGGTTAAAATGAGAATAGTTGGGGATGGTTTTGAGAATGGAGTTCAGGGTTATGAATAGTTAATCGACCACTACAAGTACGTATTTTGCTATTGATATGATATGAAGAGAGATATGTGATGAGTTTAATGTCTATTTATATGTATGGATGTATGTAAGTGTATGAACCTGTAATGATACATATTTGTATATGTGAATGAATATGTATATTATTAAGTATATGTTCATGTAATTATATACGTATGAAACGATAAGATAAGTATGATTTAAGTGTATAAGATTGGTAAAGAAAATAAGTTACGATTTTTGAATTTGTATTAGCACGTGCGGAGTGCGTTATTGGGATAGGATTTTTATTGACTAATGCAAACGATTTAGCTGTATATAGATTGAGTTGGTATAAATTAAAATTAAAAAATGATTAATAGAGTACGTGATTGATAGACTATGTATATGAATAGAAATGTATATTTGGTAAGATACTGTATCAATGTTTTCAGATAAGAATTCTGAAAACAGATTATGTTTGATTGATTAGTAAATGAGATGATGACTATTAAAGATTATAGTATTTGAATTCGAAATAATGCGTAATTTCATATGTGTGATATATATACGTATATGCATGACTAAGCATATGATAAAGCAGTGTATGATTTTTATTCTCCATTTGATGTCGTATCTGATTATTTGTATGAACTTGCGATTGAAAAGAGAAAAATGATTGATTGATTGTGGTTGCTTGTTCCTTTCGGAACCTGATGATGTATGTGATTGCTTGCACAAGAGTGTGTATTCGGTATATGAATATGTAAGGGTACTGATTGATGATTTGAGGTGTATTAATCAGCACATATATTTGATTATGATTTATTATTATGTACTTGAGCAATTCGAGAAGGTATGTATGATGTTATTATCGGTTATACTACATTCTATATGTTCGAATATAGGTATATGATGGTGCTAATGTTGAGAGCGTCCCATGTATGTATATTTGTTAGATATTTGAGTATATACAATTGTTAAGTTTGGACTTGTATATATGTAAGCTCTCGTATAGAAAGTATTTGTAGATATGGGCAAAGGTAAATAAAGATTTTAAAATTTGATGTATAACATTATTAAGTGATAGATTTAAGAGTTAGTACATGAGTCGTTCTTAGAATCATAAATGCATATATAGTTATGAAATGGTTTTGATATGTGACCGAAAGAGAATAAAGATTAGTTGATAATTGGAGGAATTCCGCATATGTGTAACAATCAGTAGGCATTTGGGTATTGAGTTCGTATGGATGGTTAGCTACGGACCGATGAAAATTCAAGGGATTGTTAGGAAATTGGTAAAATCAGGATAAATAGGGGTTCTGATCTCATAATGATTTGATGGTTTATAGATATATACATTAGATAGTGAATGTTATAACTTGTTTGACTTATGTTTCAGTTGTGCATGGTTACTTACTGAGTTTTTATAACTCACACCAAACCAGTTGCTAGTTTTTCAGGTTGGCTCCTAGATTGGTCAACCACTACAGCTTTGGAAGTCATGCTCGAGATGTGGATCATCCAAGCGGCAGTCACCCTCGCAAGTGTCATGGAAATGGTTTTGAGGCTTAGGAGTTGTGATTGATGTTCTGTTGTTTTCGTGCTGAGCACGTGAATTGTATTTAATAAGTTAAAGTTTTAATTGTTTATGATGTTGTAGGACAAAGAAATCAGCGACGTTGTTCTAAGCTCGCGGCCTAGTTGGGAGTACGGAATAGCCCGCGGGGGAACTAACCGGAGAAATAACATGGAGTCGCCAACCGGTGTGAACCGGGAAAATGATTTAAGGCCGCACTTACCCCTCGTAAGGGAAGACCTCAAACCGTTGGGTTCGGAATGGTCCCTTACTTATTCCACTTGTAATGAAATGATTTGTGCAATAACTTAACCGAATCTACGCAATATATATATCCAAGAATAACCTAGATCTAGTTCGCATTCATGAAAGTAAATCCTACGTCTAAGTTTGCATGCTTTGAAAGTAAGTTATCATAACGGTAAACATACGATATCACACAATGGGCATGTTGAATAGGGCTGAGCATCGGTTCCGGGTCTACCCGGAACCGGTTGGAACCGGACCGATTTTCGGGTTTGGAACCGGAACCGGTTGTAACCGGTCCGGTTCCGGTTCCAAAATGGAGGAACCGATTTTAAACGGTCCGGTTCCAGTTCTAAAATAGTCGGAACCGGAACCGGACCATAGAACCGATTTCTGGAACCGAATTTAGAACCGATTTTTGGAATCAAAATTAGTTGTTCAGGATCAGTTTTACTTGTATTATTATATATGATATAGTGAATGCGTTTGTGCTTTAATTTTGTAAATAACATTATTTTTTGGAATTTTTGTTTTAATTTATATTGAACACCAAAACACATCTTCTATCTTCTCTCTCTTATCAGCTCATTGCTATAATTCTGTGAATCTTTTAACGTTAATCTTCAACACACTAGGAGCTATTATTATGCTGTAACATATGATTTTATGTCATTATTTGTGGTTGATTTGCTCTAACATGTATTAAGGAGCCCTCACGGTCAGGGCAGTCCTTCTGCTCGACTTCTCCAGAAATGTCAAGAATATTTTTAATATTTATTCAAGTATAAGAAATAATAAAATTTGACAATATTATATAAATAGGGTAATTTAGAATCGGACCGGAACCGGACCGGAACCGGATTGGAACCGATTAATAGGGTACCCTATTTAATTGGGTAGGTTCTGGTTCCACTTAGTTAGGAACCGATTTTTTCCGTTTAGGTTCCGGTTCCATGCGGAACCGGAACCGAAACCGATTTTGCTCACCCCTAATGTTGAATTATCAAATATAAATAATAAATAACATCCTAAACATAAACGTAATTAAATTCCTATTGCGAAAGAAAATAATTATAATCATGCATAAAGATAAATAACATACTAGACTAAATCATGCTTAAAAATAAATAACCTACTAGACTAAATCATGCTCGAACTCAAGGTTGGATGAGACGAAATATGTGTGTCTCTCAAGTGGTACGTGAGTTGTATCCCGAGTGTAGACCGTAATACCGTCCATTCGGATTTGGCTACGGAATTTATGTCCGGGTTTCCATCCGATATACCGCAAGAGAGAACACATATTCGGTTCATCCGGAAATCACATCATGCACCAATTAACAATACTCATGCGAAATAAAGTAATAAAATAAATAAAAAATAAAGGATAATAAATAAAAGGGGTGCCCTCAGGTCTAACCTCTTAAGTCGTCTCTCGGAAGCGCGTTACACGGCCGTCGGATGGGTTGATGCTCCGCAACTCCTCCGTTCACTGGTTCAACATTTTCCTTCGCTGTTCCGCTGTTTGGGCTGCCGTTTTTTACTCCGTTTTACTGTGTTTCTGGTCACGGTTTAGGCTTACTATTTTACAGTAATGCGGGACTGTTTTGGGCGTGATTCAAAGGTTGTTTCAGTGGTATTTTTAGTGGTTACAAGGGCTGTCTCAAGGGCTATTTCAGGGGTATTCACGGTGGTTACAGAGGCTATCTTAAGGGCTATTTCAGGGGCTATTTTGTTTGTTGTTCACGTTAATTTGGTGAGGGTAGGGGCTGTTTTGTGGCTTCACATGGCAGCTCAATGAGTGTGTGATACGTGGCTGTAGTTTCTGGGCTACGTGGTGAAGGAGACTGCTCACGTTGATTTGTTTATTGGGTGCGTGAGGTCTTTTGGTCGTTAAGGGGGTGAGGCAGTGTGGCGGTGCTGTGAGGGCTGGTTACGTGTGAGAGTAATGGGTGCAAATCAAAGAGAGGATGAGTGGCGTGTGTGAAGGGATGTGAGAGGGGTTTATTTGTTATGTGTGTGGCTTCAGCGAGGGGCCTTTAAGGTTTTTTATTTGGTTTATGCGTGGGCAGTGAAGTGGAATGAGTGTGTTATAGGTGCGTGAGTGGGCAATGGCTGTTGAAGGGCGTTGGGCTGCAGGGTTGGACGTGGGTGGACGTGAGGGCTAACTCGGGGCTGCTGTGTGCAGAATTGTATAGAGATTTTAGAGTGTCTGAGCGTGAAGGTTAGAAGTTATTTTCTTTATGTTTTTCGTGAGAATGAGCCAGGGTTGAAAAGGTGGGATTATGCTTCTTTTTATAGGCAAAGGTTGGGGTTTACCTTGTGTGAATAGGGAAAAGATTTGTGTAATTATGGGGATATCTTTTAATTAGTGTGTGATATGGAAAAGATCTCTTTAATTAGGGATGTGATTTGATTTGATCTCTTTAATTAGGAATATGATTTAATTTGATTTTAGCATGTGTTTTAAATATTTAATTATTATTGGATGTGATTTAATGGGCTTGGGCTAGGTGGGCGTATGGCTTTGGTTTTGGGCTAGGTGGGCGTGTGTGGCTTTGGTTTTGGGTTAGGGATGTGTTTTAAAACAGAGGTCCAACAAGAAAACCGAATCCAAACAAGCGAATTAAATCCAATGAGATGTCAATTCCTGACTCTTCCCTTCCGACGTCCGTTTCCCGCGACTTCCACAATTTAAAGAGTAGTGTCTCCATGTGAGACTCATCATCGGGACTTACATGCAAAAATACAGTGGCTACTGTCGCCCCCACTTTGATGGGACTTGTGCAGTGTGTGACAATGACAATCCTATCAAAGTTTATGCAATGCATTTTTACTTACCTGGCTCACCAGCTGCCACTTGAATTGCCTGTTGCTTTGGATTACGTTGATTTGGTTGTGCCATACCCGACGTGCTAAACCCCATACCCGAGGTGTCGCGGTTGCGTCTCCATACTCATAGTGTCGTAGTAGTGTCTCCATACCCGGAGTGCCATACCCGGCGTGCTAAACCCCATACCCGAGGTGTCGCAGTTGCGTCTCCATACCCAGAGTGTCGCATTAGTGTCTCCATACCCGGAGTGCCATACCTGGTGTGTTAAACCTCATACCCGAGGCAGTACTGTAATATCTCCATACCCGGAGTGCAATACCCGGCATGCTAAACCTCATACCCGAGGCGTTGCTGTAATATCTCCATACCCGGGGTGCCATACCCGGCATGCTAAACCCCATACCCGAGGCCTCGCTGTAATATCTCCATACCCGGAGTGCCATACCCGGCATGCTAAACCTCATACACGAGGCGTCGCTGTAATATCTCCATAACCGGAGTGCCATACCCGCCATGCTAAACCCCATACCCGAGGCGTCACTGTAATATCTCCATACCCGGAGTGCCATACCCGGCATGCTAAACCCCATACCCGAGGCGTCGCTGTAATATCTCCTACCGGAGTGCCATACCCAGCATGCTAAACCCTATACTCGAGGCGTCGCTGTAATATCTCCATACCCGGAGTGCCTATCCTGGCAAAATGATTACTGATGCTGATGTGGCTCACCCACGGGACTCATCCCCAAAATTGATAGTGATATGATGCCGATGTGGGTCTGCCACGAGAATCATCCCCAAAACTGATTACTGATACTGATGTGGGCCTCGGCCCCGGGACTCATCCCCAAAATTGATACTGATAGTGATGTTGTGGGGCCTCGCCCCCGGGACTGATCCCCAAAACTGATACTGACACTATGTGGGCCTCGTGATGAATACTAAAAAGTGCATATTTATTAGACGATAAGTTAATCATTTTACACTTATAGTTTCACTAATCCCCTTAAATTGACACATTTGTGTAAATATTTTAAAGTTATGCTTTGAGTGCTTTTACTGTGTTATTTTATGTTTTTGTCCGGAAAATACTCTCAGAAGCTCGACGGGACAAATCAGACATGAAAAAAAATATCTGCAAGCACGTCGTAAAATCTGCAAGCACGTCATAAAATTGGCAAGCATGTATTAAAATCTGCAAGCACGTCGTAAAATCGGCAAACATGTCGTAAAATAGCAACACGTCGTGACACGTGGAACCTTTACGTCGTGACACGTGTCCCCAACGTGGCTTCACCATTCTTTGACACGTGTCCACAACATGCATTCGCTGGTCTGGGCGGCTAATTTGCTTATAAAAAGGAGCATCCGACATTAGAAATTTTCATACTTTCTTTCCTGATTCTCTGTAATTCTTGGAGAGAGAGTGTCTTGTTTGTTTATTTACTTAAAGCTTTTTGTAATGTCTTTTTCTTTCAATAATAAAAGTATGAATATTTTTATTACAAAATGAGTAGCTAATTTCTTTTCTGCTGGAGTAATGGTGAAGCTTTTATAATGAGAACATAGATTAAACTCACTTTTATTATAATAAATAAATTGGAATCTAATGATTAAAACTTGATTTAAATCTAGATTAATTATTGACAATCTTTATACCGCCTTTATGGCTGTTTTATCTTTATACCGCCTTATGGCTGGTTTTATCTGTCTACCGCCTTTATGGCTGGTTTTATATTCCACCACCTATATGGCTGGTTTTATACGATTTTGGCATAATTAAGTACCTTGGTAGGACTTGTTATAGACAAATGGTATCACCGCCTTTATGGCTTGTTTTATATTTTTGGCATGCTTAGTACCTTGGTAGGACTAATTATTGAAAGAAATGATTACCGCCTTTATGACTGGTTCTTTATATTGGCATAATTAATTCCTGTAATAAATTAAGTGGGTAATAAAGGAAATTTATAAATTATGATAAAGCGAGATTTCTAAATGTTTAAAACACTAAAAGTGGATCCCAAAACTCCAGCATTCTTTCAATTATTGTATTCCATACTAAAATCCTCCAACTACTTCAACAAAGTAAACTTTTCATTCCCGCACTGGTCATTATTCTATTTTGCTAAATCTTTCTCTGTGGATCGACCCGGACTCACCGGGTTATTTATTACTTCGACACTCTTATACTTGGGAGTAAAAGACCACTTTTCGAGCGTGTCAAGTTTTTGGCGCCGTTGCCGGGGAAATATTATTTAGTAGATAGAATATTTATTTCTTCTTTCTCAACTTTCTTTTCTTTATGTTTTATTTCGTATTTTTTTTATTTAATTTCTAATCTTATTTTCTTTATTTGTTCTTGTTTTTATGTAGACCCAACTGTCCTGATTAATCCTTGATGAACAACCTGAAACCCAGAAATCCCACATATAGAGAGACCTTGTTCTTAATTTTTCTTGGTTACCGGGGAAACAGAAAAATCAACTTAAAAGGTGTTTGCTGTTCATAAAAGAATTTTTTGAACCATCCCCACGTAAAGATGCTCTCATAAAACTTCACGAAAACATAATCAAGACATTGAGAAAAATGAGCGAGGAGATTCAATTGAGATTGGAATTAACAAGGGTTAGAGGACGTTTTTAGATCTAAATCACTGCATGTGTATTTTCTTAATTGTTCTTTTCATTTTTTAGTTTAATTTCATTTTCAAGTTTTGTATTTGCAATTTCATATTTTTACATATAGTTTTTTTTTAAGTTGCATGAAAACATGGTCTCGAACATCTAATGGCAGATTAAAAAGAGAGTCCTCATCACCTTCATTGTTAGTCAGAATGGCTGAAAACCAAATTGAAAATCCACCTGCCCAAGTTGAAAACCTAGTTAATCATGAAGAAAACGAGTCTCATCATGGAGATCCTAATCACACAAGGACACTCAGACAATTCATGAATCCCACTAGGTCAGGACCACCATCTTGTATTGTTTTTCCTCCAGAAGCAGCACGTTTCAATTTTAATCGAGTGTCATCAATCTTTTACCCACATTCCATGGTCTAGAATCAAGAAAACCCTTATCAGCACCCAAAGAGTTCGAAGAATTATGTAAACACTTGCACAAACCAAATTGTAGCAGGAATATAATTCGGTTAAAGTTTGTTTTTTCCCTTTTATTTAAAGGATAAAGCTAAAATTTGGCTACAAAACTTAGGTCAGGATCTATTAGAACATGGGATGATTTACAAGAGCAGTTTCTTAAAAGTTTCTTTCCCTCTCATAGGACAAATTTCTTTAAGAGAAGAATCACACATCATCACACAAGGGGAACGGGAAACACTTTACCATTGTTGGGAGAGGTATAAAGAAATGTTAAATATTTGTCCACATCACGGGTTTGAAACATGGAGGTTAGTTCCCAATTCTACGAGGGGTTAACACCCCAAGGTAGACAAATAGTGGAGATGATGTGTAATGGTGAGTTTAGGGACAAAGATCCTGAAGATGCACTAGATTACCTAGAGCATATAGCAGAGAATACCAAAACAATGGGATACAATGGTAATATGAGTCATCTGGTAAACCACAACCATCTGGTAGAGGTATGTTTAACCTTAGGGAAGACCATGACCTTGCTGCCAAGTATGCATTTTTTGTCTAAAAAAATTGAGGCTTTAGAAACAGAGAAGAAGGACCATTTCAAGTCAGTTCAGGAAATCATATGTCAAATTTGTAGTTCAAATGAACATGTCACAGAAGTTTGCCCGTCCTTACCAGCACTGAAAGAATGTCTCAATGACTAGGTCAGTTCCATAAATACATTCAATAGACCAAATCCAAACCCATATTCACAGACCTATAATCCTGGTTGGAGAAACCATCCAAATTTCAATTGGAGGAAGGAATGATAACCAAGCACAACCTTCACACCAACCTCCCCAGTTTCACCAGAATTCTCTGAAACTCCCAGAATTATGCACCATATGGTCCCACCACCTAAGAACACCATTGAAGATAAATTGAGTGCATTCATGGAAAAACAAGAAACCATCAATAACCAAAATGCACAAATGATGAATGATTTGAAAGAAACTTTTGATATAAAATCACATCTGCTTGGGCCATTAAAGAGAAAGGTAACGTTTCCCGCACAACCTCAGTCAAATCCAAAAGCCATCAAAACCCTCATGAGGGTAGTTCTGGAAGTCAACACTTAGATCAAGTCAAATCTATTTACTCTTCGTAGTGGTAAGACCATCCACATACCTATTCTTGAACCTCGTGAAACTGAGAAAAAATCAGAATCAGAGGGTAAGGAAGGGGTGATGAACCATTACCCGTCGTTGATAATAACAGTTTTTCTCATACACCTCCATTTCATCAGGCATTAAAAACAAAGAAATTGAACCATTCCCCAGAGATTATGAAATATTCAAACAGGTAAAAGTCAATATCCCTTTGTTAGATGCAATTCAACAGATACCATCTTATGCCAAATTTCTGAAAGATCTGTGCATCGTTTAAAAAAAACCCAGGTAAGAAAGAAATCTTTTTCTAGCTGAACAGGTAAGTTCCATTCTCTCAACTAATAATGCATTAAAATACAAAGACCCTGGTTGTCCAACTATTTCTTGTATTATTGGAAATCAAAACATTGAACATGCTTTGCTTGATCTTGAAGCTAATGTAAATTTACTGCCATTTTCAGTTTACCAGCAACTTAATATCGGTGAGATGAAACCAACCTCAACTACCCTTTTACTTGCTGATAGATCAGTTAAGGTACCAAAAGGAATTGTGGAAGATGTGTTATTACAAATCGATAAATTCCTATATCCTGTGGATTTTATTGTTTTAGAAACACAACCTGTGGCAAAGAGTTATAAGCCAATCCTTGTAATACTTGGTCGGCCATTTTTAGCAACAGCTAACGCTTTAATAAATTATAGGAATGGAATCATGAATCTTTCTTTTGGCAACATGACCTTAGAGTTAAATTATTTTTAACATGTGCAAACAGCCATATGATGAAGATAATGAAAACGAAAGTACAGAATCAATTGAACCTATTGTGCATGAGCATATGCAGGGGAGTTTATCTGATCCCATGAAATTTTTTACTGCTAATTATGTTGAGTCAAGTGCACAAACTGATTCGGATATTACTAATGATTTTCTACTTGACTCTATTCAGTATTGGAAGACGATGAAGAACTGGGAACACTGGAAGAAGAAAAACATGAAGAAGCACACAATTTGGAGTAAAAGCTTTGCTAGAAGGACTGAAATATGTTATTCTAGAAGATAATCAAACTTACCCTATGGTAATTCTTCTTCTCTCACAAGCGATCAAGAAGGTAGGTAAACTTTTAAATGTGTTGAAAGAACATAAACTGGCAATTGGATGGACTTTAAAAAACATAAAATGTATTATCCATTAATTTCCACACATGAATACATCTAGAAGATAATGCTAGGAGATCGTCAACCCAAAGAAGATTAAACCCTCACATGAAAGAAGTAGTAAAAACTGAGGTCCTTAAACTTCTTGATTGTATGCATTATCTATCATATTTCTGATAGTAAGTGGGTAAGTCCTACATAGGTTGTTGTACTAAAAGTAGTATGGAATCACTGTTGTAAAAAATGATAAAGGGGAATTAATCCCAACTCGCATTTCATCTAGTTGGCGTATGTGCATTGATTATGAGAAATTGAATGACGCAACTAGAAAAGATCATTTCCCTTTGCCATTTTTTTGACCAAATTTTAGAAAGAGTAACTGGACACCCTTATTATTGTTTTCTTGATGGTTACTCAGGTTATTATCAGATTATCCATTGCTTTAGAAGACCAAGAAAAGACCACATTCACATGCCCCTTTGGAACATTTGCATTTAGAAAAATGCCATTTGGACTCTGTAATGCACCTGTAACATTCCAACGATGCATGTTCAGCATATTAGTGACATGGTTGAACACTGTTTATAGGTCTTTATGGATGATATAACTGTCTTTGGAAATTCATTTGATTATAATTGATTGACTAATCTGGAAAATGTTTGAAAAGATGTAAAGAAAAAAGACTTGTGTTAAATTGGGAAAAATGCCATTTCATGACTGATTCAGGAATTATTTTAGGACACGTTGTGTCGTCTAAAGGTATTGAGGTTAACAAAGCAAAAATAGAGGTCATTTCTAAATTACCATCACCAAAAACAGTCAGAGACATTCTTTTTTTTAGGACATGCAGGATTTTATAGGAGGTTCATTAAAGACTTCAGTACCATATCCAGACCCTTATGTAACCTCCTATTAAAAGATTGCAACATTTGAATGGACAGAAGAATGTCAAAAATCATTCCAAAAAATTATCAGTCTTTTGACTTTTGCTCCTATTATGCAATCCCCTGATTGGTCCTTAGCCTTTGAGCTAATGTGTGATGCTAGGTTATGCAGTTGGTGCAATTCTAGGGCAGAGAGAGGAAGGTAACCGCATGTGATATATTACGTTAGTAGAACATTAAACAGTGCACAAATGAATTACACTACCACAGAAAAAGAACTACTTGTGTAAATTTGCATTGGAATAAATTTCGATCATATTTAATCGGTTCTTCAACTGTTGTTTACTCTGATCATGCTGTTTGTTAGATATTTGATGTCTAAACAGGATGCCAAGCCAATATTAATATGGTGAATTTTGTTGCTTCAAGAATTCAATATCACAATCAAAGATAAAAAGTGGGCAGAGAACGTGGTTGCAGATCACTTATCGAGACTCACAAACGAGTCATAATCGATACCACTCATATCAATGACTCTTTCCCTCGATGAATTTTTATTTTCGTTAATGTAATGTGCTTGGTATGCTAATATTGTCAATTTTCTTGCGACATGAAAGATACCCCCAGACTGGAGCCAACAAGATATGAGGAAATTTTTGACCGAAGTCAAAAGATTCTACTGGGATGATCCTTATCTGTTTAAATGCTGCCCTGATCAGATTTTCAGACGCGGCATACCTGACAGTGAGATAAGTGGTGTTATTCAATTATGTCATTCAGAAGCATGTGGAGGTCATTTCCATCTAAGAAAACCGCTGCAAAAATCTTGTAGTGTGGATTTTATTGGCCCACCATTTTTAAAGATACATACACTTTCTGAAAAACTTGCGAAAATTGTCAAAAGTTGGGATCTATTTCAAAAAGAAACATGATGCCTTTAAATCCCATCATTGTCATCAAAATCTTTGATTGTTGGGGGATAGATTTTATGGGCCCATTTCCACCATCCTTTGGATTTTTATATATTTTAGTTGCAGTCGATTATGTTTCAAAATGGGTCGAGGCAATTCCTTGTCGGAACAATGATCACAGAACTGTGATCAAATTTTTAAAAGAAAACTTGTTGAGTCGATTTGGAATTCCTCGGGCCATAATAAGTGATGGAGGTAAACACTTTTGTAATAGACCTTTTGAATCCTTAATGAAAAAGTATGGAGTCACACACAAAATTTCCACCTCTTATCACCCTCAGACAAATGGACAAGTAGAATTAGCAAATAGGGAAATTAAACAAATTCTAGAAAAAATGGTTAACCCAAATAGCAAAGATTGATCTCTTCGACTAACTGATGCACTATGGGCATATCGAACAGCTTTCAAAACATCCTTGGGTATGTCTCCCTATCGTCTAGTTTATGGAAAACCTTGTCATTTGCCTGTAGAACTTGAGCATAAAGCATTTTGGGCTATTAAAGCATTTAATTAAAACCTTGAAAACGCTGGTCATGAACGTAAATTGCAACTAAATGAAATTGAAGAGTTAAGGAATGATTTATATGAAAATACGAAAATTCTTAAAGCCAAAACTAAAGCCTTTCATGATAGTCGAATTTCATGAAAAATATTTGAAGTTGGTCAAAAGGTTTTGCTTTATAATTCTCGTCTTCATTTATTTCATGGAAAGTTAAAATCCAAATGGAGTGGCCCATTTATTGTGAAACACATTTACCCATACAGGGCTATTAACATTGATAATCCTAGGGACAGTGATGTATTTAAAGTAAATGGACAGCGTCTGAAACCCTTTTTGGAGTACTAAAAATTTCAAGAAACTTTTTTCCTGTCAGACCCAATATACCTTGATTGATGTAGTTTCTTTCATGTTCTATTTAATATTTCTGTAATTTCCATTGTTCTTAGTTTTGCAGTGTTCTTGTTCTTTTATTTTATCCCACACCCCGGTAAAGCAGCAGATAACGGTATACTCCGTGACTCAAGTCGGTTATTTCAGTTTCCTAAAAACACTGATACCCTACAAACTAAGGCATGGAAGAAACTCTCGCAACCCTCCATAAATATTTTCCTGCACTTCCCCGAAATGCTCTGATTAAAATTTACAAAGCCGCACAGAAAGATTGAGAATTCTTATGATTCATGGTATTCCTAATGATATTCGTTGGGTAATCGAAGCAAGGTTCGTTTGGCAGGTGAGTCACCTGACTCCTTCATTCCTTACATGTCTGGTTTAGGGAAAAGCACATATTCTAAAAAACGAAGAGCTAAACAAATGGGTGTATTTGTTATAAGTGTGCACGTTGTACGTGCAACACTCGTTGTCGTTCTTTAGGAATGGTGTCTGATAATCGTGAGGATAAAATACAATTTATTAGGGATGGACTGAGTAAGGAGCCTTTTGATGATATATCATTGACTCTTGAGACGCATCCTAGTGGATATGTTCATCGTGAAATTCTCAGATTACACACACAATTTCATAAAGAAAGACAACCAGACAGTCTCGGGAATCTGACTTTAAAAGACCCTGTTTGCCAATTTATAAGAAAATTGGATGGGAAGCCTATCCCCGACCCAAAGAGGGCGTTCAAGCCGTACATGAAGGTGGAAGTCAAGTTTTGGGAATCATCCCAAAACCTTTAACAGAAAGCCACATCATCGGAAAATCAAATGGAGAAGAATGTATTGTCCCAGGTATGTCTGAAAGACTCACTGAAATGATCAATCATGCTGATGCTTTCATTGCTTTCTCAGGTGGGCTCGGAACGTTGGAAGAAATATTCACTGTTGCGTCATGGGCAAACTTGAATATTCACCAAAAACCTATGGGCTATTAATGTTAATGGATTTTTCGATTTTCTTTTTGTATTTCTTGGAAGATGCTAAAAGAAATGGGTTTATTTCAAAACCAGTAAGAGATATCTTCCTAACTGAACGAATAGTTGATGATTTAATTGACCAACTTTTAGCTTATGAACCAAAAATGGACCCTATTCTTTCCAATTTGAACTAGTCTGGTAACGATCGTGGCAAAAAAAGCGCAAAGTAAACCTGGACCTTAATCTGTAATCTTTAGTTATGACTGTCAATTTCACAATTACCAGGTGATATCTTCTAAACTCTTTTCTTCTTTCTTTAAACATTGGGGACAATGTCTCGTTTTGGTTAGGGGGAGATAATAGTTTAGGAAATAAATAATTTTCATGTTTATGTATGTTTCATTGATGTTAGTTTTTACCGTGTTGTTATTTTGTGTGTAAAAAATATATATCCATATATATACACACAAACTAACAACAAATTTGTTTTCTAAACCAAGTGGAATTGTTGTTCAGAGGTGGCTGTGTAAGGAGTTTTCACTCCTGAGACGCATCTCAATATAATTCGTAACAAGTTATTTATCGTTCCTTTCTTTTTTGAATCATTTAAATTTGTGAATTCTCCATAACATTGATTAAATTTGATCTTTATATGCTCGTCTGGCTGATATTATCAACAATGTGGTAACATATGACCATGGGTGGTAAGTGAAAATTTTGTAATATTCAGTTCTCTAATTTGTTGGAGGTACCATCTAAAAGCAGTGAAATTTCTTATTTTACAAAAAAAAAAAAAAAAAAAAGAAAAAAAGAAGAAGAAGAGAATTTGAATAAAGTTCATTTCGTAGCCTTTCTAACCCGAGCAATTAAGTTCGAAGGGGTGTTTTAACACTTAGTACCCTAAGACCAACTGGTCTGGGAATTACTGGCCCTAAGCTCGTCACAAGGGTTAAAAATAAAGCTTAAGGAAATCAGACACTGTTTATCTGAGATCCGAGCAATTAAGCTCGTAGGGGTGTCTTAACACATAGTGCCCTAAAACCAACTAGTTTGGGAGTCACTGGCCCAAAGATCGATATATGGATTGAAGATATATTTAGACACTGTTTATCTGAGATCCGAGCAATTAAGCCCGTAGGGGTGTCTTAACACCTAGTACCCTAAAACCAACTGGTTTGGGAGTCACTGGCCTAAAGTTCGATACATGGATTGAAGATATGTTTATAAATAAACTTTCACTGCAAAAAAAAGTGTAAACTCTAATATAATCTTAGGACAAAAATATTACACTATTTTCAATAAATACCTGTGATATTGTGGACACAATATATTGATTAACTCCTTGTTTTATAAGTGTATTGAAGAATGGTAAAAAAAAGTACAGGAGAAGTCATTTATTTGATCATTCAGAAAAAAAAAGAAAACAATTGTTGACTTAGATAAGAATTTTTCTTCCGCTTGAATTACTAGGGACTAGTAATAAGCTGGTTGGGGGGTGTGATGAATACTAAAAAGTGCATATTTATTAGACGATAAGTTAATCATTTTACACTTATAGTTTCACTAATCCCCTTAAATTGACACATTTGTGTAAATATTTTAAAGTTATGCTTTTAGTGCTTTTACTGTGTTATTTTATATTTTTGTCAGGAAAAATACTCCTCAGAAGCTCGACGGGATAAATCAGTCATGAAAAAAATATTCTGCAAGCACGTCGTAAAATCTGCAAGCACGTCGTAAAATTGGCAAGCATATCGTAAAATCTGCAAGCACGTCGTAAAATCGGCAAGCATGTCGTAAAATCTGCAAGCATGTCGTGACACATGTAACCTTTACGTCGCGACACGTGTCCCCAACGTGGCTTCACCATTCTCTGACACGTGTCCACAACAAGCATTCGCTGGTCTGGGCGGCGAATTTGCCTATAAAAAGGCGAATCCGGCATTAGAAATTTTCATACTTTCTTTCCTGATTCCTCTGTAATTCTTGGAGATAGAGTGTCTTGTTTGTTTATTTACTTAAAGTTTTTTGTAATGTCTTTTTCTTTCAATAATAAAAGTACGAATATGTTTTATTACAAAACGAGTAGCTAATTTCTTTTCTGCTGGAGTAAGGGTGAAGCTTTTGTAATGAGAACATAGATTAAACTCACTTTTATTATAATAAATAAATTGAAATCTAATGATTAAAACTTGATTTAAATCTAGATTAATTATTGACAATCTTTATACCATATTTATGGCTGGTTTTATCTTTATACCGCCTTTATGGCTGGTTTTATCTGTCTACCACCTTTATGGCTGGTTTTATCTTTCCACCACATATATGGCTGGTTTTATACGATTTTGGGATAATTAAGTACCTTGGTAGGACTTGTTATAGACAAACGGTATCACCGCCTTTATGGCTGGTTTTATATTTTTGGCATGCTTAGTACCTTAGTAGGACTAATTATTGACAGAACTGATTACCGTCTTTATGGCTGGTTCTTTATATTGGCATAATTAATTCCTGTAATAAATTAAGTGGGTAATAAAGGCAATTTATAAATTATGATAAAACGAGATTTCTAAATGTTTAAAAGACTAAAAGTGGATCCCAAAACTCCAGCATTTCTTTCTATTATTGTATTCCAACCTAAAATCCTCAAACTACTTCAACAAAGCAAAGTTTTCATTCACGCACTGGTCATTATTCTATTTTGCTAAATCTCTTCTCTGTGGATCGACCCCGGACTCACCGGGTTATTTGTTACTTCGACACTCTTATACTTGGGAGTAAAATACAACTTTTTGAGCGTGTCACCTCACCCCCGGGACTCATCCCTAATACTGATACTGATACTGATGTGGGCCTCGCCCTCGGGACTCATCCCCAAGACTAATACTGACACTGATGTGGGCCTCGCCCCCGGGACTCATCCTAAAACTGATACTGATACTGATATGGGCCTCGCCCCCGGGACTCATCCCCAAAACTGATACTGATGTGGGCCTCGCCCTCAAACTGATACTGATGCGGGCCTCGCCCCCAAACTGATACTTATGTGGGCCTCGACCTTGGGACTCATCCCCAAGCTGATACTGATATGGGCCTCGACCCTGGGACTCATCCCCAAAACTGATGCTGATGTGGGCCTCGTCCCCAGACTGATACTGATGTGGGCCTCGCCCCTAGACTGATACTGATGCTATTGTGGGCCTCTCCCCCAGACTGCCATACCCGGCAAGACTGATATTGAGGCTGATGGTTCATTTCAACATACTGTACTACCTCTCATAAGATAATCAAGATAGCTAAACATATTTTCATCCTCAACGAATGTTTTGCGTCGAAACCAGAGATTTACTCAACTCCGATCGTCTGAATGAGTAATCTGAACTAGACTCCTAGTATGTGTGTGTGCTCAGGCTTTTTCGCAGCTTAATCCTTAAGTAAGCAAACTCGATGATTTTGTTTCGGAGAACCGGATCAGTGGGTCTAACCAACCTAGATGTCTTGATCACACTCTGTGATTACTTCCTCGTACTCAACATGATATGGTTTTCTTCTTTTTCTTTTGTCTCTTTCTTTTCTTTTCTTTTATTTTTGAATTTTTTTTCTCTTTTCTTTCTTTCTCTTTTTTCCGACACACCTACCATTTAAGGTAGCATTTCTCCTCATGGTGGTCCTAATACTCGCCCATGGGTAGCTTCATGCTTATCGGTTATAGGGAATCTATTTTTCTTTTCTTTTCATTGTGGAGACTTTTTCTTTATCTCCAACCATATCATGTATCGTAGCATAAGAAAACCAGGATGGACATCCAGGAAAATGGTCATTCACTGATCCACCATCTCTTCAACTAGTCATCTCGCCAACTACTAAGGATTCTACTATTGAGATCCCGTTGTGGGACACAGAAACTGGACGACGCATGTTGTCCCGGGCTCGCGACCCGGTTGGGAGTACGGAGTAGCACTCGGGGGACTAAACCGGAGAATAATGGAGTCTCCACCCGGGAAAATGAGATTTAAGGCCGCACTCACCCCTCGCAAGGGAAGACCTCAAACCGTTGGGTTCGGAACAGTCCCTTACTTATGTCACTTGTAATGAAAAGATTTATGTAATAATTTAATCAAGCTTAAGTAACACTTATTTCCGAGAGTATCATGCTTCTAAATTCACATGTACAAAATAAAACTTGCACCTAAATTTACATATATTTTACATCTAAGATTGCATGCTTCAAAGTACATCAAAGTAGCAACGAACATACAACTTCATTGGCATATTGTATTCACGAAAGCACAAGCACACACACTAACCACACAAGCACACATGTGAGCACTTTTCGAAGTGGTACATGGAATTGTATCCCAAGTACAGACCGCACTACCGTCCATTCGGAATCGGCTACGGAATTTATGTCTGGGTTTCCATCCAATATACCACAAGAAATAATACTCAAATGCTATCATGACATGGATATACGAATTGTAATATGTTAAGCCAAGACAAAGGTAAATGATGCAACCAATGGGATAAACATGCTTTTCATCATGATGCGTACAAAGATAAGAATGACTATATGAGATTTCATAATACATGCATGAATGATATAGTTGGCTTTATGACGTGAGGAGTTGTGCTTGTGGTAAGCAGCTTAATGGCAGGCGAATTGCGTGAATAATTTGAGTGTGTGGGGACTGTTTGTAGTTTAGGGCATGAAGGCAAAGGAAGGGAATTAGCGATAGTCAGTGGGTGAGCATTAGGTTAGTGTACTGGGATGTGTACGCATGAGTGAATGGCAGTGTGTGCGTGAGTGAGGGGGACAGTGTGTGCGCGAGTGAATGGGACGTGAGCGTGGGTGTTGTGGCGTGCAGGTCTGGGTGGCAGTGTGAGGTTTTGTGAGCTGTGTTATTGCGTGAAGGGTGAGGCATGTTACGTGAGATGAGGTGGTGAGGGTAATGGCGTGAAGGTGGGGATCAACTAGGGTATTTGTGTGGAGGTGCTTTGTGTTTTTCAGTTGCCGAGAGTTAAGGGGGGGTGAGAATATGGGTATACCAATGACAATAGGTCGAGCCAAGACAGGGTTAGATAATGCAACCAAAAGATGAAAGACACGGCAAATATCGTGGTAAAGGTAGCCTTTTAGGCTTTTCTTCCCCCAAATGGAGAGCCTTTTAATCCAACGCAATAAGCCCATGCGCCTTTCGTTACAATGCGTACAAAGACAAAGATAACTATATCAAACTTAGTATATCCGATTGAACATATCTTGCATTCAACCGAACACACACTAACTGGCGCGGCAAAGCATCATGGTAAAGGATTTTAACCCAACCAAATAGGGGACCGTTCATCGCACTTACTAAGCCAATGAGCTCGATTAAATCATGCACACAAAGAATTAAAAACAATAATACCGAACGTAGTATGCCCGATTGAACGTATCTTGCATTCAACCAAACACACATCAACCGGCGCGACAAAGCATCGTGGTAAAGGATTTTAACCCCTTCAAATAGGGGACCTTTCATCGCACTTACTAAGCCCATGTGCTCTATTGAATCATGCATACAAAGAATTAAAAAAACAATAATATCAAACTTAGTATGCCCGATTGAACGTATCTTGCATTCAACCGAACACACATCAACCGACGCGGTAAAACATCGTGCTAAATGATTTTAACCCCTCCAAATAGGGGGCCTTTCATCGCACTTACTAAGCCCATGCGCTCGATTGAATCATGCATACAAAAGTATCATGCAGAATTCAAATGACGAAAAATAAATAAATAAAAGCAATATAAGACAAAAGAAAATGTCATTTACTCAAGTGGTACGTGGAGTTGTATCCCGAGTACAGATCATACTACCGTCCATTCGGAATCGGCTATGAAATTTATGTCCGGGTTTCCATCCGATATACCCGAGAGTTGACACATCTTTCATTTTATTCCAAAGCCACAACATACAATATCTCATAATCCATGCATATTTATCTACTCAAGGGCCACAACATGCATTTCAACATAACAATCATGCAAGCAATACTCAATAAATAATACAAATAAAATAGAAAATGAATGTGGAAAATACCCTCAGGTCTAACCTTTTATGTCAACTTTCGAACTCGCGTTTCACGGCCGTCGGAAGGGCTATCACACTGCAACTTTTCTGGTTCACTGGTTTGCATTTTACCTCACTGTTTCGCTGCTCAAGCTACTGTTTTGACTCTGTTTTGCTGCTGTTTCCTCTATATTTTCTGCTCACTGTTCAGGTCACTGTTTTGACATTTCCACGGACTGTTTCGAGTATTTTTTGTGGGTTTTTAGTGCAGTCTTGTGTGATTATTTTAAGGATTATAAATGCAGTTTTTATGTTACTGTTTTGAGGATTTTATGGACTTTTTAAAGAGGATTTGGCTGCTATTTTGGGGGTGATTAAGGCTACTGTTCAGGCGTGTTTTAGGAGGTGTAGGGGCTTCTTTTTTCGGTGGAAAGGGGCTGCTGTTTGGAGGTGTATTTTCGGTGATGTGTGGAGGTTTAGGGGATGCTG
The DNA here is from genome assembly GCA_019454045.1 of Zanthoxylum bungeanum. Lineage (NCBI taxonomy): Eukaryota > Viridiplantae > Streptophyta > Magnoliopsida > Sapindales > Rutaceae > Zanthoxylum > Zanthoxylum bungeanum. The sequence goes on from SKCR01042638.1 coordinate 36,944, forward strand.
TTTTCGGTTGTGGAGTGGGGGAGATGAAGAGAATTATTTGTGTTTTTCTTCTTGCTATTGCCGTGAGTGGCTAGAGCTCTTGGTGTTGTGATTTTCGTGTAAGTCTTGTGTATGAGCTAGGGGAGTGCATGTCTTGGTTAGGGGTTGTTTATATAGAGAAAGGTTAGGGCTACTCCTTGTCTTACAAGGAAGGGATTTTGGCATTAAAAGGAGGATTTGATTTGGTATTCAACAGGAAAGGATCAGATTGAGGGGGGACAAATCTTGGCTAGATTAGGAATACAAAATATTTAATTTGTTATGATTGATTTTAATTAGGCATGATATTTGTTAAATTTGTTTATAATATATTTGATTTATCTTTATTAGGCATGCAATTTCTTTAATTTGTGTAAGTATTTTTTATTATTTTGGTAGGTGATTATTTAGATTTTATTTGTTTTATTTAATTTGGTATATAACTTAATTAATTATTTTATTTAATTACATTATCTAATTAATATTTAACTTAATATTTGATTTAATTTGGGTGTGTATTAGGTGAAAGGGCGTGTGGGCCTTGGTTGGGGCGTGTGGGCCTTTGGTTGGTGGGTTTGGTTTGTGTGGACAAGGTGTGTGGGCTTGTGGGGTTTTGGGTCAAGGCCAAGGGGCTTGCGGAGATTTTGGGCCGAGGTTAGGTGATTTGTGAGTGTTTTGGGCCGGGAATAATTTTTAAAATGGACAACTAACAAGTAACCCGAAGCTAAACCAGCGAACTTAATCCGATTATGAGTCAATTCTTGACTCCTCCCTTCCGAAATCCATTTCCTGTGGCTTCCGAGACTTAAAAGGTAGTGCCTCCAACTGAGACTCATCATCGGGTTTCACATGCAAAAATGCAATGCCTACAGTCGCCCCACTTTGATGGGACTTGTGTAGTGTGTGACTTTGAACAATCCTATCAAAGTTATGCAATGCATTTTCACTTACCTGGTTCGTCTGCTGCCTCGAGCTGAGCTGGTGCTACAGTGGACCTCGATCCTGGGACGCATCCCACTAACTGCAACTGACAACGGGGGCACCTCGACCCTAGGCGCCTCGACCCAATATCGCTGACAATAGGGGCCTCGCCCCCAAACTGATGATGTAGTGGGCACCTCGACCCTGGGACGCATCCCGGAACTACAACCGACAATGGTGGCACCTCGTCCCTATGCACCTTGACCCAACATCGCTGACAATAGGGACCTCGCCCTCAAACTGATGATGTAGTGGGCACCTCGACCAGGGGATGCATCCCGAAACTACAACCGACAACGGGGGCACCTCGACCCTGGGCACCTCGACCCAACACCGTTGAAAATAGGGACCTCACCCTCAAACTGATGATGTAGTGGGCACCTCGACCCGGGGACGCATCCCGAAACTACAACCGACAACGGGGGCACCTCGACCCTAGGCACCTCGACCCAACACCGCTGACAAAAGTGGGCCTTGCCCATAAGCTGTACTAATGTGGGCCTCACCCTAGACTGATACTGACGTGGGCCTCGCCTCTTGGGACTCATCCCCAAAACTGAAACTGCGTTGATGCTGTTTGGCTCATTTTTGCCGCTTTCTTTTTTCTTCGATCCTGCGAACACAAAACAAAAACAAACACGGAAAGAATGCAATGTTAAGTGTTTGCATGAATGATTTTCCTAATCCGTTGGGTTAGGTCTTCTGACAATTCCTTTGGTGACTGATCGGTCTTTTCTCCCTCCGGCAAAGTACTATTTCAATCTATCCACGTTGATCGGCTCGGTGAACTCGTTTCCTTCCAAGTCTGATAACTTCACTGCCCCATTTCCCATTAACTTCTGCACTATGTAAGGTCCTTCCCAAGTTAGGTAGAATTTTCCTCTCGGATCTGTCATCGACAGCCTCGACTGCTTAAGTACCAAATCACCCTTTTTGATCTTGGTGGGATGTACTTTCTTATTGAATACCCGGGCTAGTCTCTTCTGATACAACTGCATGTGATACAAAGACTTTGTCCTTCTTTCATCCAACAGTGCTAACTGATCAAAAACTCTGTGCGGCCCATTCTGGTTCCGGTAATTCTGCTTCTGCTAAGACCCTCATAGACTGTATTTCCACTTCCACTGGTAACACTGCTTCCATTCCATAGACCAAAGAGTAAGGCGTGGCCCCTGTTGCCGTTCTTACTGATGTTTTGTACCCCCACAAAGCATACGGTAATTTCTCGGCCCAATCTCTGCAATTTTCTGTCATCTTGGCTAAAATCGTCTTTATAGTCTTGTTGGCTGCCTCAACTGCCCCATTTGCCTGCGGCCTGTACGGTGATGACTTGTGGTGGCCTATCCCATACCTCTGTAACATTGCCTTCGTCTCTCCTTGAAACTGAACTCCGTTGTCTGTCACTACATGATGCGGCATACCATACCGACAAATGAGGTTCCGAGCTATAAATTTGCCATCTGTTTTGCTTGTAACATTGCGAAATGATTTGGCTTCCCCACCCACTTCGAGAAGTAATCTACGGCCACTACTATGAAGCGATGCCCATTCGATGCATTTGGTCGAATTTCTCTCAATCATATCAATTCCCCATGCTGAGAAAGGCCACGGCTCTGACAACCCGTGCAATTCTGTGTGTGTAAGTGATTCAAATTACCAGTGTGCTTGACAGTCATGACAGTGCTTTTACCATCTTCGCGCAGTCTGTTTCCATGGTTGACCAATAAAAACCTTATCTCACTATCTTGCGGGACAGATGTGTATTTCTTTCATTACATGCTGAGCTTCGTCTTTTCTCAAACACTTTAACTGAATGCCGTTTGCTTGCCTCTTGTACAGTCTTTTCAAAATCACATACTGGGAAGCTAACTTCTGAATGGCTATTCTGTCTTTTCTGCATGCCCCTTCCGGGAGTTCACCATGTTCCAGATACCTCTGAATGTCATAATACCAAGGTTTACCATCGTCGACCTCAACTTCCAGAATTCTTTCTATCTCATAAACAGGTCTGCTCGTTTGTTGTCAGTATCAACGGTCTCATCACTAACTTTTCTAGATTTTCCCAAGTTGCTGCAAGTGTAGCCAATGCATCTGCCATCTGATTCTCTTCTCTCGGTAAGTGCTGAAACTTACACTCGGGATAACATGTGCCAACTTTCAGAGGTGAAAAAGGTAAGGTTTCAACCGTTCTTCTTTCAATTCCCATTCTCCTCGCATCTGCTGGACCACCAACATAGAGTCTCCGTAGACTTCCACACTCCCGGCCTTCAAGGCTATCAATACCGTCAAACCAAAAGCACATGCTTCATACTCGGCCATGTTGTTAGTCACTCTGAATGTCAACCTCTTGGCCAAAGGCAAAGTCTCTCCCTCGGGGGTCACTATCACGATCCCAATTCCGGCTCCCTTGTAATTCACTGCTCCGTCAAAATACATCTTCCATCTCTGGACTGTTATTGCTTGGATCTCTTCATCTGGAAATTCAAACTTATACCGATCCCCCTCAACAGGTTGCAATGCCAGAAACTCTGTTACTGTTCGCCCTTTGATCACTTTGGAGGTGAGATACTCAATGTCAAACTCTGTCAGTAATACCAACCATCTGCCCAATTTTCCCACTAGTGAAGGCACCGAATGAAGATACTTCAGAGGATTTTCCTTTGCCACTACCTGGATCTTGTATGACTGGAAATAATGCCACAATTTTCTGGAAGCCCATACCATTGCAAGAAAGATCTTCTCAACTTCCTGTTATCGAGCCTCATACGGGAGCATCTTCTTACTCAGATAATATACTGCATGTTCTACCCCTGTCTCATCAGCCTGTACCATCATTGCCCCCAGTGCTTCTGATTCTATAGCCAAATTCAATATCAAAGGTCTACCCGGTCTCGAAGGTTTCAATACAGGAGGCTTTACCAAGTACTCTCTGATTTTGTCGAAGGCTGTCTGACACTATTCATTCCATCTCACTGGCTGATCTTTTCTCAACAGTTTTGAAGATAGGCTCACATACTGACGTCAACTTGGCGATGAACCGACTGATGTACTGAATCTTCCCCAAGAATGCTCTGACTTCTTTTTCTGTCTTCGGTGCAGGCATTTTTGTGATTGCCTTGATTTTCTTAGAATTTACCTCTATTCCCACTGTATGACCAAGCAATTTCCCTGATGTCACCCCAAACACACATTTCTTGGGATTAAGCTGCAGGTTGTATCTGTCAACTCTCTGAAGGAACCTTTCCAGTGCTTCAATATGCCCGAATCTTGACTCTGATTTTACCATCATGTCATCCACATACACCTCAATCTCTTTATGCATTAAGTCGTGGAAAAGTGTAGTGGCCATCCGCTGATAAGTAGCCCCCCCATTCTTAAGCCCAAACGGCATAAACCTAGTAACAATAAGTACCCCACACTCAGTAACAAATGCAGTCTTATTTTGTCTTCCTCACCTCGATCCTGGGACGCATCCCACTAACTGCAACTGACAACGGGGGCACCTCGACCCTAGGCGCCTCGACCCAATATCGCTGACAATAGGGGCCTCGCCCCCAACTGATGATGTAGTGGGCACCTCGACCCTGGGACACATCCCGGAACTACAACCGACAATGGTGGCAACTCGTCCCTATGCACCTCGACCCACACCGCTGACAATAGGGACCTCGCCCTCAACTGATGATGTAGTGGGCACCTCGACCAGGGGATGCATCCCGAAACTACAACCGACAACGGGGGAACCTCGCCCTGGGCACCTCAACCAAACACCCGCTGAAAATAGGGACCTCACCCTCAAACTGATGATGTATGGGCACCTCGACCCGGGGACGCATCCCGACTACAACCGACAACGGGGGCACCTCGACCCTAGGCCCTCGACCCAACACCGCTGACAAATGGGGCCTTGCCATAAGCCTGTACTAATGTAGGCCTCGCCCTAGACTGATCTGACGTGGGCCTCGCCTCTTGGACTCTCCCCAAAACTGAAACTGCGTGAATGGCGGTTTGGCTCATTTTTGCCGCTTCTTTTTCTTTTTTTCTTCGATCCTGCGAACAAACAAAACAAAAACAAAACGGAAAGAATGCAATGTTACGTGTAATGCATGAGGATTTGTCCTAATCCGTTGGGTTTAGGTCTTCTTACAATCCTTTGGTGACTGATCGGGTCTTTTCTCCCTCTGGCAAAGTACTATTTCAAATCTATCCAAACGTTTGATCGCACGGCTCGGTGAAACTCGGTTTCCTTCCAAGTCTGATAACTTCACTAGGCCCCCATTTTCCCGATTAACTCTGCACGATATGTAAGGTCCTTCCCAGTTAGGAGAATTTTCTCTCGGATCTGTCATCGACAGCCTCTCAGACTGCTTAAGTGACCAAATCACCCTTTTTGATCTTGGTGGGATGTACTTGTTCTTAGTGAATACCCGGGCTAGTCTCCTTCCTGAACTGAAACAACTGAATGCATGTGAGACAAAGACTTTGTCTCGCTTTCATCCAACAGTGCTAACTGATCAAACCACCTCTGTGCGGGCCCCATTCTGGTCCCGGTAATTCTGCTTCTCTGCTAGACCGAAACCCAATAGTACTTGTTGTATTCTGTTGGACATTATGACCCATAGCGTCACTATTTGCACAGATCATTGTGTTGTTGTAGCAAATTAACTATGTGACAAGGAAATTGCACTCTCATCATTTGTGATTAGATCACCATAGATATATAAATGAAGAGAGGTCCCTATGATTAGTACCTGGACTGAGAATGATATGAGACAGTATCAGTCCCCGAAGGTTTAATCATTAAATATCCCTAGCCGTAGTATTATCGAGACTGGACATCGATAATGCGGAATAGGCTAGTATTGCACTTGTGCGCGTTTGTGAGGGCACAACGGCATAGTTCTCATATATATAAGTATTGGATACTTATGCAAGTGCGATAGGAGGTCGTGTTTCACCGATGGTACGGGAAACAGCTTCGCTCTGGATAGACCCCTCGGAATCCCATTGGTATTATGACTATGTGTCTATGGGAGGCCGAAATCGAGGTAGGTGTGTATAGTCTTAACCTGAGACTTGCATCGCTAATACTTACGATAATCGATAAACTTTGGTCTTGGTGGTAGGGGACTTTAACCGGTTCTGTGTACACCACTTCTGGGTTTATCAGAGAGTCGTAGTGTATTGGGTGTGATGTCAAGATGGAAGTGTCACTTCAGTCATTTGGAGATGATGTCACGCAGGATACGGTACTAGTGCTCTTGAGTGTTGCGCAACCAATCGGGATATTGTGACCAGGTCATGTATATCCGATTATAGAGACTATGTTACCAGACATCCGACATGTGTTTCGGACGGGGCAGACACTTATCCAGCCCCAGCCCTAGCACGTGATTATCCGATACTGGGCCGATATACACAATACTACGGTATACTACGCTTGATACAGATCTATATATTCCTGTAAGAATATTTCTGGAGAATTGGGTAGGCATGGCGCTTTGCTAGAAGCCAACCTTGTCTTGTAAATCGATATAAACGTAGTACGAGGTACTTACGTGTTCGGACAGTCCGACGATCGTATTTACTGCCAACATATCCGGAGATCTCATGGGTCGCTTCCTGAAGATTCACCGATGACGTATGACTCGCACTTTGATTAATCTGGGATTAATTAGAAGAGAGAGATAGAATTAATCTGGGATTAATTCGAGAGATAGAAAATATTAATTCGATGAGAAGAAATAATCTGGGATTAATTGCGGAGATATTTTATCTGGGATAAAATATTAATTAAAGAGAGAGAACGATTAATTTGGAATTAATCGATAAAATAATATATTCGATATATTATTATCGAAATTGGATTTCGACGCGGAATTAAAATTAGATTTTAATTCGGGCGAACGAATTAATTTAGAATTAATTCGTTAGCGACGTGAATAGTGAATTCGCTAGGCGTAATCATTTAATTACGACGCGACGGAAAATTCGTTAATTTGGAATTAGCGAACCCGAGCCCGAGAGTGATTGCGAGCGCATTCGCATTTCGAATTCGAGCGCGGCACGCAGTCACATCAAGCGTCAATCACTTGTCACTTTGAGTGATGTCAAATCAATGTTGTCACTTTGAGTGACATGATGTGAATATAGAAAAGTGATTGTTGGAAAGTTGATAGGACTTTTGTATATATATTGTAATTCATTTACTTGGTAAATGGATAGAATATAATAAGTATATAAAAATCATTTTCTCTCTTGGACATTGTTACTTTTGGCAAATTTTGGTTTCAGTGATATTTTATTTGGTTTTTTGTTGTTCAAAATTTTGACAAGATTCACGTACTCAATTTTTTTCTTTTTTTTCAATTTTGGACAATTCACGTCTCTCTCATTTGTTTTTGGATTCACGGTTTAGAAACAATGAGCCAAAACCTTCATCTCTCTCCTCTCTTCCTCTTCACGGCTCACTGCCGATTCTTCTTCATTTTGTTCTGGTTTGACCGAATTTAGAGAAGCAAGATGAAGATGAACTAGTGCTAGCACACCTTGAGCATACATAGGTGATAGGGAAGCTTCTTCTTGAGCTTGAAAGCTTGAAGCTTTGAGCTTCAATGGTGCTCAACAATGGCCGAATCTTGGAGCACAAAGATGATCAAAACCGCAGCAGCCCCTGCAGTTTTTGAGGCAAAACCGAGCTGGATGGAGCACCAAAACGCACCTTGTTCTTCAAACATCAAAACCGAATTCAATGTGAGTTGATTCCGCCACCTCCTTTGATGTGTTCATATGTGTTTTTTATGCATTGTTTGTGATCTTGTGGACTTGATTAAACTCCAACATTGGTATCTAGAGCCATTGATGCATGAAAACCGAAATTAGGGTTCTTGAGCAATTTGGGGCTTTTTGATTTTGGCTTGATTCTGACAAATTGATTGTAAGAATGCTTATATATGATCTAATTTGAGATATATGTAATCAATTTGACAAAAAATCATTGGATTGATTTTCCCCAATTTGCAAGATTTTTACAAATTTTAATTTGGGTAAACTCGATTTAGGCATGATTTGGTTGAATTGTTTGATGCATTATGCTTGAATGAGGTTGAATTGAAGTTGTGCATGATCAATTTCAAGAAAATTGGATTAGATCAATTTTCCCCAATTCTTAGGTTGAATGAAACTTGAATTGGGTAAAATGTGTTTAAGCATGTTTTAATTGCATTGGATGTTTAAGTATGCTTAGAACATGTTTAATTGAGATTGTGTGTGGTCAATTTCATGAAATTGGATTGGATTCATTTTTCCCCAAATTGGAGGCTTGGCCGAAAATTGGAAGAACCTAATGTCTTGGTAATTTTGTTTTGTTTGATCATTGGATGACTTAAAACAATTGGTTAATGTTGTTTTGAAGTTCAATTGGATTGAATTTTGATTTGGAACATTTTTCCCTTTTAAAGTGGCTTGGCCGATTTTAAAGAACATGAAATTCTTTGTGATTTTGTTGTTTTAATTCATTGGATGAATTGAATTGATTTGGGAAATTAAGATTGTGGACTCAATTGGATTGAAACCGAATCGAATTGAAAAACCCCTAATTGCCGAGACTTGAAAGCATGTTAATTGGGTTTGATTTTAATTGAATTGTGTTGGACACTATTTGGTTGTTAAAGTGCATGATTAATTAGGCTAATTGATATTTTAGAAATGTTAATTGGGTAATTGATTGTGTATTACACTTAGGTTAATTAATTGTGAAATTTGGAATTTTATAAGTTAATTAATTTGGGCTTGATTTTGGAAATTGGGCTTGTTGGGTTGTAATTGGGCTTTTGGGCTTTGTTGTAACAAAGTTGGGTTTAGGCAAAATTGGTTGGATCCAATTAGGCCCAAAACCGAATCCAAAAGGTCCAATTATGACTTAATGGACCTTAATTATTTAATTGGGCCTAATGGGCCAAAATTAATTTAAAGGCTTATGGGGTAACTCCCGGATTGGATTTTGGTTGTTCGGTTTGACCCGAGTTGACCAAAAGTCCACGCCTATAGAAATTAATTAAAAGCCCATTGGACTTTAATTAAATAAAACATTAGATGTTAATCGGGCTTTGAGACCCGTTGCGATTAAATTTGGAATTTAAGTCGTAAAGGTTCGTTAATAAAAGTGTAATATTTAATTTGGAATTAAATAATGAATTAGAATTAAATACGTATTAAATTGGATTTAATTATGTAATTTAATTTAATTCGTAGAAATTGTACTTTGAGTACGTGTTTGCAATACGAGTTTGACTCGAACAAAAATCAAATCTTTGTTTGAACATTGGATGATCACTAATAATCAAGATTAATTAATTTGATTGATTGATTGATAACATGCTTGTATGAATACATGGTTGTGATGTTTGAATAATGTATATCGGATGGATATTAGTCGGGTTGGGCGATTTTGGAAATTGTAATAAATTTGATTTATTAAATTGGACCTGCGTGTCCAGCCTTATCTCCTATTTCTTTGTATTCTCTTCTCACCTATTCCCCTCCATGTAAAAGAGGTTTCTTTAGAAGTGTAGTGTAACGGGTAGAAGTAATACAAGTGCTAGCGGGAGAGAGAAAGTGAGAGATTTGATCTAGGATCAATGTAAAATATCCATCCGCATATCATTATTATTTTATTTCATACTCGCTTTATTATGTGTTTAGAATGCATGCTTAAGGGTGTATGATGATGAGACCTTAACAAAGATAATTAAATTGGTAGCCAATTTGCACGCGAAAAACCCTCGTTAAATATCATGCGTTTTTATCCTTCCATTGAGTGATTCTTACTCAAGATCCGAGATTGGCAGGGGTTGTTGGCCAAAGTCAAGCCTTGTCCATCAAGATGTGTTTGAATCACGAGGCTTTGTTCCATATCGGTGTCGTGTCCAAGTTGTGGTTTGTTATTGGCCAAAGTCAACCACTTCTTGTCCATTGACATTGATTACGAAGCTTCCATGTCAATGGGTCCGCGCTTGACTGGAATCATTAGGTTTGTTGTGCCAAAGCCAAGGCCTAGTTGATTCAGAGGAAAGGGTTAGGGTATACATTCGATGTATAGGCATATATAAGATATATGTTTCGGACTTGGATGTCCACCTACTGGATCTAGGAGTTGGATGAGATCCAATTGATCTTCGAGATCTACCTAGTTAATTATCATACAATTTGTTGGCCAAAGTCAAGATTGTGTGATATTTAACGGGATCCTAGCCCACTAGGAAACACGGTTTCCCGAGTACTCGACAGAGGGTTAGAGGCTCGACGAAAAATAGTGGGAGGCAAGTATTGAATTTGCAACATTCGTTCGAATACTCGCTAAACACGCTCATTTTATTTTATTTCGTCATTAGATTAAATGTTAGTTAGACTAATATTTAAATTGTTGTTTTAATAAACAGTTGGACTGTATTATACTTGATTATATATAATTGGATTATATTAATCAATATATTTGAATTAATTAATTTCAGTTTACAGTTGATTTTATAATTGGATTATAGTAATCAATGTAATTGAGGTTAATTAATTTGGATTATATTTGATTATATAGTTGGACTATTATAATCATTATAATATATAAGTACCACTAATCGTTGATTAAATAGTTGGACTATTGTAATCAAGATAAAATTGAAAAGTTGGATATTTAAAATATAATCTAGGATTAAAATATTTTAAATGATTTAATTTTCAAATTGGGAATAAATAATAGGTTACTTTATTTGATAAAATAACTTATTATACCTTAAGCCCAAAATTAAGCAAATAAGTAGAGCATAAAATCTTTGGAAGATTTTGTGATGATGACTTTAATGCTTAATTTAATATACTTATAAAATCTAATTTAGATTTAAGAAGTATTAAAATTGCAATTTAATAATTCTTGGAGAATTAATTGACTATTCATGTAAAGTCAAAGTTTGCAATTGGGCATGTAGCACGAGGTGCACATCGTTTCGATATTCTAAAACCCAAGGCTTGGCCTAAGGTTCCTAAATATTGAAAAGGATAATTGACATATCCCAAAGTGACTACCATTTGGATATGGAAGACACGAAGGAATTAAAGAAAGGGCGAGGCTCTAACTTTAAATATATTTGTCTTAGTTATGTTCACAGCTAGTATTGAAATTAGATTTTAAATACTTAGTGTGGTACATAATATATATGTATTGATATTCAGAATCTGCTTTGAGCAGGATACTGACTTCAAGCTGAGATTCCTCTGCGAATCGGAAACGGGACGAAAGTCGCTGTTTCGACCGTAGATACCTAAGTTTAGGAACTACCCTGGGGTGTGTACTTAAATTAGGAACTGTTATAATGTAACTAGTTTGACTAGAGACATTATCTCTTTATCAGTGTTTAATCCGTTGCGGATAAAACCTTTATATTATAGAACACTGAGTGTTTTATTATATAAAGATGATACTGAGATAAATACATTAGATGTAAATAACATAATTTATATTTTGAATATAAATAAAAATCTCAAACATATAAATGACAAATAAATAGCTCAAATTGATTTGATCAATAGAGACTTATTTATGGTATTGTTGTCTAGGACACAATTAAACGAGACATGTCAGTTAGACGGTGTGTCCGAACTAAAACCGAATTTTGTTGGACATGATAAGGTTTATCACGAGTCGCTCTGAGCTATCATTTCCTTCAAACAGGATATGTATTAACAGTGCAAAACTTATTTAGAATAAGGTTCCATATTAATCTGTTTGACAGATATCATATAGGATATGAACAGGAAAGAAACGAGGTTTCTCATTCCTGATAATTTGGGTATGCCAGGCATAAAGTTTGGATGATACCAAACTAAGAACCCAAATTGGATAAGTGCCAATATAGGTTATCCTAAGGGAAACCATAAGTATAGTACTTAATATCTCACATGAGAACAATGTGATTGTTGCTCACCATGCGGTTTTCCTGAGAGGAATACCGATATGCAGTGGTCAGTGGGAGGATAGTGATACTCGATGAAAATCGGAGTAATACTATTCAAAGCACAAGTCCGTAATGGAACACAAATAGTTCATCAATGATGAATCTATACCATTAATCTTCAAATACACAAGAAACCGCGTAGATCAGAGAGAGTCAGAAAACAACCTGGGGTATGGGTTTCTGATCTCACCTCATAAAGATGTTAATCTTTTAAGGTACACCAACTGATTAGTATGAGGTAGTGATACAAGGTATCGACTCCCTATTATGGCAAAGTGCCATGAATCGAAAATGGATTCCATGTTTAACAACTATTTTGGATACTAGTTGTTGTACCACGAGGCATTGTGCCTATGGTACATTAAACGTCTTCAAGGAAGACATACATGGAAGGCAACATACCAACGTACAAAGCTGGGCTTTTGACGGAAAGGTATCGTTATCAACATTGTGTTAATAACGGTTCAACCTTTTACCTGTTGCCATGGTAAATCCATTTTGAAGATGCTTGTTGATAACTGTATATTTCATTTGTGAAATATGTCAGTTATAAATCAAAATCGCTTTCCTGAAAAGGAAACCTTTTGGAGAATGTTCAACATTCTGACGATTTTGTATAACCGACAAACAAGGTTTGCGGATTATTCAATCCATGTTTGGATTGAAGCAAGCATAGGTTTCTTGGAACTGACGTTTTGAAATAATCATAATAGTTTATGATTTGACTCAAAACGAAATAATTCTTGTGTATATAAGGAGGTTAGTGGGAGAGGGCACTGACAATGAAATTCCCATAAAACAATCGGTGAAAGCTTGGCTTTCATAAGAAATTCTCCGTAGAATTCTGGGAGTAACAACCTTTATTCAAGGAATAAAGATCTACTGGGCTAGATTTGGAGTTGGTAACACTCTCTGAGAAATTGTACATTTAAAATGTACTTGTATTGGTGTCTCATACGCTTTGAGCATATGGAGTCACAATCGGGTCAATCCAAGTGATAGTCACTGGATTGAAGATTAAGAACATCTGTTAGTATCTGAGAGAACTAAAGATGTTGTCTTAAACTATGGAGATGGAGAACTTGAAGTGACTGGGATCACTGCTGCAAGTTTCCAAACCGGTAAATACTGCGGTACTATAAAATTGAACACTGGGACAGTGAGCTGGAAATCTTCCGAGCAAGATAACTGTTGCCGAATAACAACAAATGCGGATTATTGCTGCGCAGCTGAGGCAGCAATAGAAGCCATTTGGATCGATAATAAATCTAATTAGATTAGATATAGTTCTGTTAGCAGCTGAGCTAGGCGTCAGCACAGGCTAAAGAATTAAAGGTCTCATCGACGATCCAGATATATACTTCTATATCATCTGATTCGTTCGGATCATACATCGTGGCGATGTGATGATCGTGTAAATCGCGTCAGACGATAATTAAGCAAATCCGCTGACGAAAACCTTTCCTCAGCAATTTGAGCGAACCGTACATAGTTCAGGTGTAGGACACTTGAGTGACTGGCTATGTGCCAAGTGGGAGATTGTTGGACAAAATGACCCATAGCGTCACTATTTGCACAGATCATTGTGTTGTTGTAGCAAATTAACTATGTGACAAGGAAATTGCACTCTCATCATTTGTGATTAGATCACCATAGATATATAAATGAAGAGAGGTCCCTATGATTAGTACCTGGACTGAGAATGATATGAGACAGTATCAGTCCCCGAAGGTTTAATCATTAAATATCCCTAGCCGTAGTATTATCGAGACTGGACATCGATAATGCGGAATAGGCTAGTATTGCACTTGTGCGCGTTGTGAGGGCACAACGGCATAGTTCTCATATATATAAGTATTGGATACTTATGCAAGTGCGATAGGAGGTCGTGTTTCACCGATGGTACGGGAAACAGCTTCGCTCTGGATAGACCCCTCGGAATCCCATTGGTATTATGACTATGTGTCTATGGGAGGCCGAAATCGAGGTAGGTGTGTATAGTCTTAACCTGAGACTTGCATCGCTAATACTTACGATAATCGATAAACTTTGGTCTTGGTGGTAGGGGACTTTAACCGGTTCTGTGTACACCACTTCTGGGTTTATCAGAGAGTCGTAGTGTATTGGGTGTGATGTCAAGATGGAAGTGTCACTTCAGTCATTTGGAGATGATGTCACGCAGGATACGGTACTAGTGCTCTTGAGTGTTGCGCAACCAATCGGGATATTGTGACCAGGTCATGTATATCCGATTATAGAGACTATGTTACCAGACATCCGACATGTGTTTCGGACGGGGCAGACACTTATCCAGCCCCAGCCCTAGCACGTGATTATCCGATACTGGGCCGATATACACAATACTACGGTATACTACGCTTGATACAGATCTATATATTCCTGTAAGAATATTTCTGGAGAATTGGGTAGGCATGGCGCTTTGCTAGAAGCCAACCTTGTCTTGTAAATCGATATAAACGTAGTACGAGGTACTTACGTGTTCGGACAGTCCGACGATCGTATTTACTGCCAACATATCCGGAGATCTCATGGGTCGCTTCCTGAAGATTCACCGATGACGTATGACTCGCACTTTGATTAATCTGGGATTAATTAGAAGAGAGAGATTAGATTAATTGGAAGATTTAATCTGGGATTAATTCGATGAGAGAGAAAATTAATCTGGGATTAATTGCGGAGATATTTTATCTGGGATAAAATATTAATTAAAGAGAGAGAACGATTAATTTGGAATTAATCGATAAAATAATATATTCGATATATATTATTAGAAATTGGATTTCGACGCGGAATTAAAATTAGATTTTAATTCGGGCGAACGAATTAATTTAGAATTAATTCGTTAGCGACGTGAATAGTGAATTCGCTAGGCGTAATCATTTAATTACGACGCGACGGAAAATTCGTTAATTTGGAATTAGCGAACCCGAGCCCGAGAGTGATTGCGAGCGCGTTCGCATTTCGAATTCGAACGCGGCACGCAAGTCACAAATCAATTGTCAAATCACTTGTCACTTTGAGTGATGTGATATGACAATGTGTCACTTTATTAAAGTGACATGATGTGAATATAGAAAAGTGATTGTTGGAAAGTTGATAGGACTTGTATTATATTTTAATTCATTTACTTGGTAAATGGGATAAAGATTAAGTATATATAAATCATTTTCTCTCTCTTGGACCATGTGTATACACGGTTTTGGCAAACTTTTGGTCATTCACGTGACTCATTTTTTGGTCTTTGTGTTCAAAATTTTGGACAAGATCACGTGACTCAATTTTTTGGTCTTTGTTGTTCAAAATTTGGACAAGATCACGTGACTCTCTCATGTTTTTTGGACTTCACGGTTTTAGAAACAAGTGAGCCAAAAACTCTTCATCTCTCTCCTCTTCCCTTCTCCTCTTCACGGCTCACTGCCGATTCTTCTTCATTTTTGTTCTGGTTTGACCGAGCTTTAGAGAAGCAAGATGAAGATGAACTAGTGCTAGCACACCCTTGAGCATACATAGGTGATAGGGAAGCTTCTTCTTGAGCTTGGAAAGCTTGAAGCTTTGAGCTTCAATGGTGCTCAACAATGGCCGAATCTTGGACGCACAAAGATGATCAAAACCGAGCAACCCCTGCAGTTTTTGGAGGCAAAACCGAGCATGATGGAGCACCAAAAACGCACTTTGTTCTTCAAACATCAAAACCGAATTCAATGTGAGTTGATTCCGCCACCTCCTTTATGTGTTCATATGTGTTTTTTATGCATTGTTTGTGATCTT
This sequence comes from Zanthoxylum bungeanum, assembly GCA_019454045.1. Classification (NCBI taxonomy): domain Eukaryota; kingdom Viridiplantae; phylum Streptophyta; class Magnoliopsida; order Sapindales; family Rutaceae; genus Zanthoxylum; species Zanthoxylum bungeanum. The sequence goes on from SKCR01042638.1 coordinate 52,738, forward strand.
GTGGACTTGATTAAACTCCAACAATTTCCACTTCCACGGTACACACTGCTTCCATTCCAATAGACCAAAGAGTAGGCGTGGCCCCGGTTGCCGTTTTACTATGTTTTGGTACCCCCACAAGCTACGTAATTTGCTTTTCTGCCTGGCCAACTCGGCAATTTCTGTCATCTTGGCTAAAATCGTCTTTATAGTCTTGTTGGCTACCTCAACTGCCCCTTTGCCTGCGGCCTGTACGGTGATGACTTGTGGTGGCCTATCCCATACCTCTGTAACATTGCCTTCGTCTCTCCTTGAAACGGAACTCCGTTGTCTGTCACTACATGATGCGGCATACCATACCGACAAATGAGGTTCCGAGCTATAAATTTGCCATCTGTTTTGCTATAACATTGCGAAATGATTTGGCTTCCACCCCTTGAGAGTAAGTAATCTACGGCCACTACTATGAAGCATGCCCATTCGATGCATTGGTCGAATTTCCCAATCATATCAATTCCCATGCTGAGAAGGCCACGGCTCTGACAACCCGTGCAATTCTGTGTGTGGTAAGTGATTTTAAATTACCGTGTGCTTGACAGTCATGACAGTGCTTTACCATCTTCGCGCAGTCTGTTTCCATGGTTGACCAATAAAAACCTTATCTAACATAATCTTGCGGACAATGTGTATTTCTTCCATTACATGCTGAGCTTCGTCCTTTCTCAAACACTTCAACTGAATGCCGTTTGCTTGCCTCTTGTACAGTCTTTTCAAAATCAAATCACATCTGGGAAGCTAACTTCTGAATGGCTATTCTGTCTTTCTGCATGCCCTTCCGGGAGTTCACCATGTTCCAGATACCTCTGAATGTCATAATACCAAGGTTTACCATCGTCGACCTCAACTTCCAGAATTCTTTCTATCTCATAAACAGGTCTGCTCGTTGTTGTCAGTATCAACGGTCTCATCACTAACTTTTCTAGATTTTCCCAAGTTGCTGCAAGTGTAGCCAATGCATCTGCCATCTGATTCTCTTCTCTCGGTAAGTGCTGAAACTTACACTCGGGGATAACCTGTGCAACTTTCAGAGGTGAAAAGGTAAGGTTTCAACCGTTCTTCTTTCAATTCCCATTCTCCTCGCATCTGCTGGACCACCAACATAGAGTCTCCGTAGACTTCCACACTCCGGCCTTCAAGGCTATCAATACCGTCAAACCAAAAGCACATGCTTCATACTCGGCCATGTTGTTAGTCACTCTGAATGTCAACCTCTTGGCCAAAGGCAAAGTCTCTCCCTCGGGGGTCACTATCACGATCCCAATTCCGGCTCCCTTGTAATTCCTGCTCCGTCAAAATACATCTTCTCTCTGGACTGTTATTGCTTGGATCTCTTCATCTGGAAATTCAAACTTATACCGATCCCCCTCAACAGTTGCAATGCCAGAAACTCTGTTACTGTTCGCCCTTTGATCACTTTGGAGGTGAGATACTCAATGTCAAACTCTGTCAGAATACCAACCATCTGCCCAATTTTCCCACTAGTGAAGGCACCGATGAAGATACTTCAGAGGATTTTCCTTGCCCACTACCTGGATCTTGTATGACTGGAAATAATGCCACAATTTTCTGGAAGCCCATACCATTGCAAGAAAGATCTTCTCAACTTCCTGTTATCGAGCCTCATACGGGAGCATCTTCTTACTCAGATAATAAACTGCATGTTCTACCCCTGTCTCATCAGCCTGTACCATCATTGCCCCCAGTGCTTCTGATTCTATAGCCAAATTCAATATCAAAGGTCTACCCGGTCTCGAAGGTTTCAATACAGGAGGCTTTACCAAGTACTCTCTGATTTTTGTCGAAGGCGGTCTGACACTATTCATTCCATCTCACTGGCTGATCTTTTCTCAACAGTTTGAAGATAGGCTCACATACTGACGTCAACTTGGCGATGAACCGACTGATGTACTGAATCTTCCCCAAGAATGCTCTGACTTCTTTTTCTGTCTTCGGTGCAGCATTTTTGTGATTGCCTTGATTTTCTAGAATTTACCTCTATTCCCACTGTATGACCAAGCAATTTCCCTGATGTCACCCCAAACACACATTTCTTGGGATAAGCTCTGCAGGTTGTATCTGTCAACTCTCTGAAGGAACCTTCCAGTGCTTCAATATGCCCGAATCTTGACTCTGATTTTACCATCAATGTCATCCACATACACCTCAATCTCTTTGTGCATTAAGTCGTGGAAAAGTGTAGTGGCCATCCGCTGATAAGTAGCCCCCGCATTCTTAAGCCCAAAAGGCATAAACTAGTAACAATAAGTACCCCACTCAGTAACAAATGCAGTCTTATGTTTGTCTTCCTCAGATGAGAACCTGATTGTAACCTGAAAATCCATCTGCAAATGAATACAATGGCAGATAAAGCCGCACTATCAACCAGAACATCTATATGCGGCAGAGGAAAATCATCTTTCGGACAAGCTTGTTGAGATCTCTGTAGTCTACACACTTCCTTCTAACCTTCCCATCTTTCTTTGGCACCGGTACTATGTTAGCCAACCACTCAGGATACTTTACTACTTCTAGGAACCCCACATCTATCTGTTTCTTAACTTCCTCTCTGACTTTCTCAGCCCATTCTGGTCTCATCCGTCGGAGTTTCTGTTTTACTGGCCTCATATTCGGATAAGTTGGTTTTGTGTGTGGGCAATGTTTCTGTCTACCCCAGGCATGTCCTCATAGGACCAAGCAAACACTTTGGCATATCTGACCAACACTTCTTCTAGTTTCTCCCTCTCTTCGGAGGTTACTTCACTTGCAATCAGAATTTCCTTGGGTTTCTCAAGTGTACCCAAGTTAAATGCATAGTTCTGGCTGAACTGATGTCAATATGCTTGATTCGTGCAGAGTAAATGGAAATGACTCAGGCAAGTAAGCAAAAGAATGTCTTTATTATTGGATAATGCGGAAGTACATTCAAACAAATCAGGAAGGTAAATGTCTTCATCATCTATAGACACTTCTTCCTCTGCAATCAGGTCTTCCTCAGGCTTTTGTCTCTCCCAGAGTCAGGCTCTCTAACTTCAGTAGTTCTTCCTCCCAATTCTCTTCTTCTTTCCCCACAATCTCTTCAACTACCAGCTTCTTACCCAACATATCCTGGAGATCTCAAACCCAGGTACCACAATTCCATTAACTTCCACAGGTTCAGGCTCCCCTTGATATCCTGAAGCTTTCACAAAACTTCCATAGTTTCAGGCCCTTTTTTCTTGACCTTCGGTTTTTCTTCATCAGATTTGTACCCCAAACCCTTCCGAGTAGTCTGTCCTCTGAAATCTGGCAATTTTGAACTTTCACCCGCTCAAAATTCATTTTTTTCATGAATCCTAGCTACCCTAGGATCCACCCATTCCTCAAGGTAGCTGACACCTGAAACCTCGTGAAAGGTTTTATCTCCAAGGCAGCCACGACATTATCTACCTCAGCTCGGATAGTAACAACTTCTCCTCATACGGAGAACTTGATCATCTGATGTAAAGTGGAAGGCACGCCCCCAAGTTTGTGAACCAAGGCCTTCCCAACAACAAGGTAAAAGTGGCTGGATGTCCAGCACTGTAAACTCAACTTCATCTTCAAGGGCCCTACCTTGACCATAGCCACAAAAGTACCCTCGACTCCCCTTTTACTGTCATCATAAGCCTTAATAGTCATGCTGGAGGGGTCCAAGTCTGTTGCTTTCATACCTAATCTCGCCAAAATTTTCAGCGGGCACACATTGATGGACGAGCCGTCATCCACCATCACACATGAAGTTCTCTTGCCCCTCACCTCGGCCCTGATAAATAGAGGCCTATTATGATTTCTCCCCTCCACCGAGAGTTCATCCTCAGAAAAAGATATATGCAAAGCTTCTTTCTGAACTGACCCAACAAACATTGCAGGGTTGGCGTCTTCTGGTACCACAATCTTGCTCAAGGCCTCAACCATGGTCTGCCAATGCTCCCGAGATGCACATAACAGTTCCCAGATACTCACTTGTGCTCTAGTTTTCCTCAATTGCCTCAACACTATATCCCCCTCAGTATTTTCTGCAGTCTCAACCACTTCTCTACCATATGTCAAAACTTCCTTACCCTTTTCTGCCACATCATTGTAAAAATGACCGCTGCGCGTCATTCCCCTTACTTTTTCCTCATCACTGCTAGAGAAATCAAGCCAAAAGTTTTTTCCATGCTCAGTCTCATCTTCACTAGTACTATCCCAGATTCCCAGGCAAAAGGCTTGAAGGTGAAAGGATTTTAGGACAAGGTCTTCAGGGAGGCCAGAATTGATCATATAGGCTGGTGGTGGTACGGCACGGTAGTTGGGCAAGGGGTTTATGTGTGTGTCAGGCTGTTCTGTTTCTGGGTCAGGTATTTTCTTGGAGTCTATCAGGTCTTGGATTTCATGGCGGAGTCGGGCACAATTTTCGGTGTCATGGCCCTTTTGTTGGTGAAAGTGACAGTAAAGGCTTAGGTTATAATGTGATGGTGGGGGATTGGGCAATGGTTTGGCTTTTAGGGGGGACATAAGTCCTTGTCTCTTCAACTTCTCCAATACTTTGGACAAGGGCCTAACCAAGTTGGAGAATCTCCGGTTCCGAATAGCGAGAATCTCAGCAGAAATAGGCTTTGTTCCCGATGTCCCCCCAATGGGCCTCCTGTTCAGACCATAGAATTTTCTGTATTCTCGCCCTCTTCTCTCCTCAATATCCATGATAGTTTCCCTCAACTACCGAAAATCAGTAATCATGGAGGTCATCCTCCTTAGCTTCCCATAGATGGAGGGCTTGGTGCCCTTGATGATCATTTTAATCTGGTCCTTCTCCGATGGCCTAGTTTGCATTTTCAACAACTGACCCCTCCACCGGTCCACATACTCCTTAAAACTCTCCTCTGATTTCTGCTTAACATTCTCCAGATCACGGAGTGACAGATCAATCTCTAG